>SDVV010000395.1:0-32465 GCA_016164225.1 Gammarus roeselii | reverse complement strand
CGACCTGCATTTTCCCAGCGCTCTGTCCTGAATTTCCTATCGTGCCGCCTAGCTCGGGCTGCAGGGCTCCATGGGCTCATACAACTTCCATAAGAGGCAGGCAAAACAAGAGGTCAGACACAGCGCATTCCACAATCCCGTCTAGCCAAGTCTACATGACCTTCTTCAGGCCAGCATTCGGAGACCCGATGAAGCAGGAATAGATTTCATTTAACATTGTTTTTTTTTTGTTACAAGTGTGGTGACAATGTTCATCAATGATGTAGTCTGGTTGTTATTATGTCTATATAATGTTAAAACTGACATAATCAGTCACCACCACTGTTTTCTTTTCTCCCACTATTTGATATTTGATATGATACTGCAACTTTGTTGTATATTAACTTTCATCAATAAACTAAATAATAGTGTGAATACCATTCTTCATTTACCCTACGGTCTATCGTAATGAAGTTTATCGAGTCGATGAAAAAGCTCTACCATAAAAGACATAACTTTATATGGTTTTGAAGTAAGTTGTCCCCGTACAGCCCTTCAAACCTACATGCAGATGATTACGTTTCCAATAACATATATTGTGAATCATGTTCTGAAACATGATGTAGCTACAAACCGGCCGCCGACAGATGCGCTGTCACGAATTCACTTTATCTCTCGTTTCGCTAATTCAAATAGTGCATATAAAAACTAAGTTTGATGTATTATACCTAAGTATTGAAAACCCATCCAACGATGCATAGTGGTTTCTGGTCAACACTTGATGTACATTAGGTCATATGTACTTGGCATTTACGAAGACACTATCACGGCTGGTCAATGAGTCTCGCTTGCCAGCCCCAGTGGATCATGGGTCACATATGACGTACCGCTGGACCAAAGTCAGTGTCGATCTGCAAACCCATCGATTTACAGTGACTTACCAGCGACAATGGATTCACTTCAGTCGTAGGCGTATAGTCGACCCAGCGTCTTTACGGACTCCAGCAATGCTTGATACTAAAAATCCAACGCAAATTGTGGTTTTGGGTCAACATGGCAGGCCTCATTGCACAATAATAAAGTACATTCTGCACATATTTGCATTATCTTATATCTCATGGGAAAATTATTGGTAACATACCTATTATTTTTTATCATGAACAAACCTACATTATTTCGTGCATAGGCGGTGATTGTGGGCGCATATTTGGATCATAGCATCCATTTTATATTTCAAACTCCATTGTTTCAGTGACGATGCCCGAAATCCCCTCAGCGACAGCGCCTCAAACCCAGAGATCCCTCTGATGACCGCGTCACAGGCTCGCTATGTGCCCAGCGATGACCTACATACCGAATGCCTCCAGCACTCCGGCTGTTTTGAAGGTCACGTATACCGGCCAGTTGGGTGCAACATATGACTCAGCCATGAAAGCGCCTGCAGGCAGTCCTACCTTTGAGGCGTTTAGGAACAGGTATCGTGCAACGAGACAGAACCTCCTGATACAGATAGACACTAGGCCGCATCCCCCAGAAAGGGGGGTGGCCGACGGCAAGGGCACCTCACACCCTCATACGCTCACACTCACACAACTTACCTCCTAATAACCGATAAAAATTCAAGAACGAGGCTTTCACTTCATTTCCCCTCTGGTGGACCTGACGAGCACCACGGTTCTGCCCTCGTCCGGATATCCACTCTTTTTCTGCCACCGGCTACTTCTAAGAAGCTTCCAACCCAGCTTCTTAAAAGTGTATTTGCGGTCGTGCAACCAGCCAATCGAGGGGTGACCATCAGAGATGACGAAATTCTGGAACGTATACCAGATGCACTCATGAAACTCCCCACGCCAAATTGATGACGCCCTGCTTACCAATTCGGCCTCAAAGGAACTACTCATGGTCGAATTTGCACTTTGCGCTTACATCAGGCTGCCATAGAATCAGGGCGCTGATGGAATTCGCTAATGCTCCGATCCTTCCCCCCAAAGGCTCACTTCAAGGTTACTAATGGTTAGACCGCTTTTTCTTTCCAACACATCACTGCAGAAGTACGTGCGGAGGAACTCCAGCTCCGCATTGAGAACTTTGCCAGCTATATCCTCTGCGCATTACTGTCGGGTACTCTTGCTCACATCCGTGAATTCTTCTTATTAGATGGCGCGCGAGTTACCCCACAGTTACAGCATTATTTGTCGGAGCACTCTACAGGCTCCATTCATGAACTGCTGTCGGGATCACTGTTCGAAGCAGCTCTGTAGCGTTACAAAATTCGCCTTTCAGACTCTGCACAAGCTTGCTCCGGAGTCTTTTGGGGCAGCCCTTCTCGCAGGATCGATTTTTCAACCTCATCACTTACATGCTATTACAGGCGTTTGAAACCTTAAGAAGCAAGACGGAGTTTCTCTCATTTATGGCCCCCTCCACTTCAGTTTTTTATGTTTCCTGCACCACCGGTGGTATAAAAGCGACAGCAACCACAGAAGGGGGTTGCGCGGGTCCTTCGTGGAAAAAATGGTCGACAAGCATCTCCCAACGATCGCCATGAGTTCCAGCGCGGTGCTATTGCAACCCAAAGGGAAGCGTGGGGGTTCCAGTAACTCACAAACAGGTTCGGGGCCCGCCCCTCCCCTGCCCCAAGGGACCAGGGACGTGGAAAGAATGGTCAAGGGAAAGGAGGTCAGGGAGGTTCACCAGCCAAACGACCCTCCCCGCTCCAATTCCTCAGGTGACAACGCAGAACAAGTCGCTCTCCTTCTCGTAAGTACTGACGCATTTCCGGCGGCCCTCAGGAGTCGCCTAGCACACGGGAGCGAGGCCACGCCTTTGGTCAAACGCACCCTTTCTAAAGGCCTCTCTGGGAGATGGACGCCACGACCCTTCCCCCACTCGATTATTCTGTCTCTCACCGACAACACGAGGACGTTCTCAAAACCCTCGTGTTCGACTTCCTGCGGAAAGACATAGTCAAGGCGGTGCCCAGACAACCGGCCTGCGTGTCTCGCAGCTTTGCGGTTCTCAAGGCCTCGGTAGGGGATAGCTTTGGAATCGACCTCTCCAGGCTCAACAAACACGTCCCGGTAACTACGTTCCGAAGGGCCAGCCCGCAAAGAATACGGGCCGTGCTGAAGCATCCTCTCTGGTTCCCCTGGTTGGACGTCAAGGACACTTCCCCGCACGCCCCAATCCATCCCACTTTCCAAAAAGTACCTAGCTCTTGAACTACGAGGCCAGCTGTACTTTTTCTCGGCCTTTCCAGTCGGCCTCAACCTGCGACCCAAAAGCTTTGCGACGGTCGCGAACTGCCCCTACGCTTACTACACCAGCAAGGGTTGGACGCGGCCTTTTACATCGACGACTGGCTGTTTCTGGACACTTACATCACATCAGTGCCTGCTCAACACCCAGACCCCCCTCTCCCCCTATGCATCTGTTAGATTCACGGGTCGCACAGCGTCACGGCCCAACCGGGGGGGGGGAGTGAACACCCTCATTTCCCTTCAGACTCCCCTCTTCACCCTTTACTATCTCTCCTTTTCTCCCCCATCCTGATTTGCATGACTTTTTATTTACCTCATTTGCATCTAATGTTTTGTTCAAATTTCCTTAAACTTGTCTCTGACTCCTTCTTAACAACTCTCCTAATAGTCGTTGCACACAGACACACACATACACACGCACGCACACAGACACACACACTCACACTCAAACATTCACATACCGGTTCTAACTATTCTCTTTTCGGGTGGCAAATAACAGCCAAGTTGCGCTCTTTCATGCAACCTTTTTTACGACTATTTCTTCTTCTTCTTTCCATTCTTGCCGTTCTCATGCGTGAAATTCCCTACACCTAGTGTAGATCTCATGCATGGGATCCCCGTTTTCTGTCTCTTCTTCATCTTCCCTCTCAGCAGGTGTTGGAGCGCGTAGCCCGCCCCTTAAGGACTACTGCGGATCCTTGGGGTCTGAAGCAGGGTAGGTAGTGTGTTATTCCTCCTCAGTGCCATCCGGGGAGTGCTGGGACCATATGGCCTCAGCACCTTAGGAGTTCCTGTACCTCCTGTGGCACCCGTACATATCATACACGTTCGCCGCATAAAGGACTTTGATTTTGCGCAGTAGTAAACCTCAACTCGAACATTGAAAAAGAAAAAAAACAATGACTAACTTGATGCAGCACTGTTTGCTGGTTTGATAGTCGGCGCCAGAAGGACGATGATAATAGCTCGCTAGAAAGCCTCGACACTCTAATCTAATCTAATCAACACCCAGACAGCTAGTGGCATTTCTTCTCAAGCAGGGTTTCCCTGTCATCCTGTCGAAGTCTATTACGGAACCCGTCCAGCAGATAGACTTCTTAGGAGTGCGCTCAATGGAGAGGTCGGATCCATCGCCCCGACCTCACAGCACATTGACCGCAGCTGGGACATGGCTACAGATATAGTATCCTGCGGAACTCTCTAGCTTCAACAGCATCAGAGTTTCTTTGGCCTAATAAATTTCCTCACGCCTTACGTGCTTCATGCGCGCTTCTTCTTCAATGAAATGGTGCTAGCAGCAGCACGGTTCCTGCACTCATCCAGCACGTCCAGCACTCTCAACAATTCTTACCGCCTTGCAGTACAGCACTGAAGCAACGATCCCTTCTTCAATCCCACGTCACCTGTGGGCTGCCTCTACCGGAGCACCTCTTGTGGACGGACGCATCGAACGAAGCGTGGGGGTCCGTGTGCTGCAGCGCCCAGCAGTTGTACGGCCGCTGGTCGCCATTAGAACGCAATCTTCTCATCACGTTGGAAGAGTCGCTGGCCATCGTACATGCGCTGCGGGCATTAGCTCATTGGCACCCCACTACAGTCTGCGTGTTGTCAAACAACATGGCGGTGGTAACCATGATGAATCACTGGTGCTTCAGCAAGGCCTCGGCGTTGCAAACGTTCGGAGCACAGCTCCTAAAGATCCGCGTGCGTCGTCACCTCTTTCTTCTCGCGACCTACCTTCCCGGATCGCATAACCTCTGGGCCGATCAGCTCTCACGCTTCCTCCCAGTAGAAACGGAGTGATCGCTGACGCCTCAATGCTTCGCCCGCCCCTCTACCCTGCGTGGGACCTTGCAAATAGACCTCTTCGCGCATCTGGGAAATCACAACCTCCCACTATTTGCAGCTCCGTTTCATCACCCATGAGCAGCTTTGGTGGATTCCCTCCAATGCGACTGGAATCAGTGGAAGGGAAATATACCTGTTCCCTCCATACAAACTGATCCTCCAGGCTCTCGACATGCTCGTGACGTACCGCTACAGCGGCGTCCTCGTGGTGCCCGACCACCCCAACGCACTGTGGTGGCCCAAGGTCGTCGCGTCTTTCCGCAAAATTTGGCTCGCCCTCGACGTGTCCCAGTGCGTCAAAAGCAGGAAGGTTCCTCTAACATCACGACCCTTCGTGCGTTATCTCACATTAAATGAATAAATATACTGTTCTCACGATCAAATGCAATCGCTTGCACATACCCTTGTCAACACGCACAGGCAGTCCACACAACGCCGATACCCACGCGGCTGGACTCGTTTCCAAGCTTGGCTGCGCGCCACGAAGGTTCAGTCCATCAACCAGTCCACCCTCATGACGTTCCTGCACTATGCCGGCAAGCAGGAGCAGCTCAATCCTCGTACATATTGGTGTTACAGGAATACGCTTCATTTGCCTCTCTTTCATGGGTTTGGCGTCACGACCCAAGAGGCGATCTTTAAGAAACTGGCAAGGGCCCAGTTTCACGAGAACCCACCGCAAAGACGTTTCATGCCTCAGTGAAAGCTGGAGCCTGTTCTTGACATGTTCGCCCCTCCTCGTTTCAATACTCAGACGATGTCAGTATTGGCGCTCTTTCAGAAGACTGTTTTTCGTCGCTCTCACAACAGGAAACAGGGTCTCCGAGATTGCAGCAATGTCACGCACGGGACTACATTTCTCCACGAACCCTCCATGCACTCTCATACTAACCGCTGACAACTCCCTCTACAAGAACCGCGCCCGCAACCACACGCCACCGCTCCTCTCTATCGCCTCACTACTACCGGATGGTCGGACACATGACCGGTGCCCCATGGCTGCACTCAAAGTCTAGGTAGCACGGTGTACGTCGAACAAGGACTATTTGTTCGTCCATCCTACCTCAGGCAAACCACTTCAAGCGTAATCGGCTGGGCATTACATCTGATCCCTAATCAATGATGTCATACCGAATGCTTTTCATAAAAAGCTCACGACATCAGAAAAGTATACCGTATCTATTTCTTGGACGCGTGGGGCCTCCCTTCCACACATCATCTCCAAAGAGTTCGGCTTCAGGATAAGGATTACGTCAGATTACTCGGTATATATTTACTTTATCCGACTCAATGTACTGCAATGAAACCATATTAGCTATGGTACACACTGAGATACTTCCATATATAGCATTCTACTGCCACTACCTGGCTGTTCATCCACTCTCATACTAGAAGGCAATATATGGGGATGTACATTATTACTATTTCGGTGCTCATTCTCCAGGGTCGCATATTATTTGCCCACTATGAGCTGGTATTTTGGCTGTGGTGGGCACCAAGCAATATTTGTATTGGCCTATACTAACAGTCATTACCCCCTTTATGCAAATGGATTGCATTTTTTTACACGGCAAGCGCTTCTTTTTGAACACTCAGTTTAAGATGCAGCCGATCCACCTAATTTCTGTGCTCTTCTGACATAGGCCAGCTTGCGCTACATGATGGTATTTTCCATGCTAACACTATGGCTCTTACGAAATGGAAGAGAATATAACTTTTGTTATCTCGATTCTCTCGATTAAAAGCTATTTCTCTGTAATGTAGTAAGAGCCATAGAGGGCCACCTCTTCCCCCTGCTATCTTAAAACGCAATAATGTCCCCTTACGAGAAGACGCTTTTACCAGCCCTCATGAATGCCGGGGTAGAGTAGTCCTCCCTTATATAAGGTAAGGGGAGGGAGGGGTTGAGCCGGCTCCGGCCGCCGGGCGCCTCGGACACCATTTTGTATTTAAACGACAACTAGGCCCAAGCAGCCATGTTTAGTCTAAAAACTAAAACTCTGGGATAGTCGGGAAACTGAGAAGTTTCGAAATTCCCGATTAAGGTTGAAAGACACAAAGTCTAAATCTGTCAAAAACTACTTCCGACGAATTTTATCAAGATTTCCTCGTAAATACGTCTCGGTAATGTTTCCTCTTCAAAATTCTTTCGAATAAAAAGCAGAAGCGCTTTGCTAACACTATGACTCTTACTACATCACAAATAAATAGTTTTTTATCGAGAGAATGTCGCCTGCCTGTTTCTTATCCTGTCTCTCGGTCTTAGCTACTTTTATTCCATCAGCATCTACGTTCTATCATCAGTAACAACTTTTTGACTTGTTCCTCCTTGCTGTCACATTCATGAAGCTTCACGAGGAGAAGCAGCTGGTGGAGAAGGACCGTGAGCAGTACACGGAGCAGGTGGAGCAGCTATTGCAGATGTTGCGGGGGCGGCACTTGTCGCCCACCAGCTCGGCAAGAGGCTCTCTCGACTCGCCCCTGCACGAGCCTAAGAAAAAAACGGCGGTAAGTCACATAGTCGCAAGGCTTTATTTCCAACCAAAGGGTGTTCGACGGCCAGACTATTTATTCTCACACTCCTCTCATGCACACACACATCGTTGGTAAGGTGGTACTCAAGGACCAGGGCTTTATTCCGATATCAAAAAGGATATTGTTCAGTAAAGATAGCGGCTTTGTGCCGCAAGTGTACAATATAGAACATGTAGTGTGTTCAAAATATTTTCGTGTATAAGTTATCCTTTCGAATGATATAATTTGTACATCGCTGTGTAAGGTTTCTGTAGTGAAAAAGTTTGTATATGTATCTGAGAACAACTCTGTTACGGTTCTTATCATTTACATTCTGTTGATGTTTATTCTGTTATGACTCACTTTTGGAAGAGAGCTCGCCATCTGATATTGTTATCATGTACTTTTCTACCAGGAGGAGACGTTGGCTAGAATCCGCACCGAGCGCGATCTCATGAAGCACGAACTGGCGTTTTACAAGTCGCAGTTTCAGGCACTTAGTCGGGAACGCGATGCCCAGGCCAGACTAGCTAAGGAGTCAGCCGCCGCTGCTGCTGTTGCTGGCTCCGCACTTGGAGAGCAAGCAGCAGCCAGCCTAGGTCAGCCTGCTGCTGGACTGGGACATAGAGGGGTCGGCCAAGGGTTTGCCAGCTCCCCTCATTCCTTGGGTTCGTCAAGAGGCTCACCCAGAGCTGGTTTGTGGTCACGTGCTTCTAGTAGTGTGGAGCGCGATGATGATGCTTCTCCTGGAGGTGCAGCAAGACGTGCTGCTGCTGCTCCTACTGCAGCACGGCGTGTTACTGCTGCCACATCTGCTACTGTTGCAACGACTGCTACACTTGGCACCACCACCACCAGCACTCGCCCTAAAGCTGCTCCAACTGGCACTAGTGCTGGTATTAGTGCTACTGCTGACTCTTTGGCTGCGACTACTACTCGCCTTGTTGGTGGTGTCCTCGCTTCTGCTGAGGATAGTTCAGCAGCAAGAGGCGGCGGCGGTAGCCGAAGTAGTTTTGACGAAGGCTTCCCTGGCCCGACCTCCGCAACTGACGGAGTCACGGACGATGGTTCTCTTTCTCCTTCTTATCCCGGTACATGACAAATGGGAGCCTTTTTGCATTTTTTGTACGTTTTTGACTACATTTAGATTTTGCTCTCCATTATTGAGAGGTTTCTGAATCGCTACCAAAAGGAATATATATTTTTACATTTATCGAAAACTTTTTATTATTATTGTGTAATTTAAAAGTTTTAATTTTTTTTCCGATTTTTCCATTGTAGTGTTTATGAGCGTTTTCAGTTCAATCAACATTTTTGATTGGACCTAACTTTTTCAAACATAGGTTATTATTCCAGAGTAGCATCAGTGTATGGGTTCACTATTGATGTGCAGTTAAGAATCGTAACTTTTCAGTAACATTTTTCCTTTCTGAGCCTTGTTCATGTTATGAGTATCTAGAGGTACCTCGAGCTCCTGAGGTTACGTCATAGTTTCTTGTAGACTCATTGAAATGTCTATTTATTGTTTGTATAAGTACAGTAAATTGTTTTGTATAGGATTGAGTCCCTCTCGTGTAGCAAAGAAGAATTAAGTTTTATATGTAATTATGGAATAATTTTATTCTCCGCTTGCTTAACATAAACACTTGAGGCTAAACCATCTTCTTTGCTTGTAGACACCGTTACTTAGTACTTCACAATCATTGAACTAAATTGATTGGCAGCTAAACAGTGTAATCGCGTTATTGTAGTATTGGCTGACATCCTTGTATTAAACAGTCTCAGGTGGCTGTGGTTAGGGATCCGAAATCATCGCATCCCTGTTAACGGATTGTAACTAAATTTGGTTGCAATGGAGAACTTGTACTTTTTCTTTGTTTTGTCCCTTCCACTTGATCTGGTATGTATTTTTCGTTTTGTTGAATCAGTTTACAACCACCATTTTTGACACGTTGTTTAGTGAGACAACATTGATACTGTTGTCGACTAAGTTGTACAAGCTGGAAGAGTTGGTAGTATTTTTAATGTTATATTTCATCTAATTATTCCGTTGACAGTTTTTGAATTATACAAATATTTTCATATTCGGTTATCTAAATGTTGACAAAACAAATAATCAGACCCAAATTTTTGCCCATTTCATAAGCCTCCTTGCAGAATCTTGCCATATCCAAAAATGACTTGCAGAATCGTGTATACAAAACCGCCGTGCAGAATAATGTCATATCCAAAACCTCCTTTCAGAATCTTGATATATTCTTGTCATATCCAAAACTGTCTAGCAGAATTTGTTCTATCGAAATCCGCCTTGCATAAATCAAACCATTTAATGGGATAAAGGCCACTTGATACTCTATTGTTCCCTCCACTGATCATCTTCCTCCTTTTACGCCCACTTTGATGCCCATTCTAGCTGCTCCTGAAATCACGTCCCTGCGCAAAGAGCGTGACTTCTACAAACAGCAAATGGGCCAGTACCAGGACCAGGTCACCGCGCTCCGGAACAGGCTGTCGGCCGCTGGCGTCCCTACCGTGACCGGTGCACGGGTCGGTGTCGGGGGTGTCAATGTCGCTGGTGTTGGTGGTGCCACTGGCACCGGTGTTGGGGGTGCCATTGGCTCCGGTATCGGTGGTGCTTTTGACACCGGTGTTGTTGGCAGCGACGTGACACCGGCTTCAGCCAGGGCTATGTCTGGAGTACCGGGGATATCAATTGCTGGTGAACATTCGGGCTTGCAGGTTTGTATTCATATGATGTCTACCCACTCTCCGGATAATTTTAAATGAAATTGATATTTTTTAAAGTTTGTCAGTTGGTTTGGCATCTATATTGTGTTAGACCCAGCTCAACTGTCGGGTTATCTTTCGTGCTCGTAGGTGGTTAACGTCACAAAAAATATAACTAGCTACTACAACATTTACTTACTTTCAATACAGCTTTTTAAAGACTAACATAAGATGACACTTTCCTGTATTGTACCATTCATCGGTTTCTACTGTGATTATTACTTAAGTGTATTTTCTTGATAGTATAGAATCCGAATATGTTTCGTCGCTTGCTCTTTTCAAATGATGAATTTACAAGTTTTTCGACGGTTAAAGCAAGTAGTTTTCTCGATGCGGTGCCAGAAGGCATTGTCTAATATTGTTGTTCTTCCTTCCACCAGGACGCGCAGCGCTCGGTGCGCCGCCTCAAGAGCGAGCTGGCCACTCTTAAGCACGAGCTAACTACGGCACGTCAAGAGAAAGAGTTCTTCGAGCAGCAGAACAACGCTCTTAAGAAGCAAGGGCAGAAAAAATCAGTTGGAGCGCCCGTCAGTTCATTATCGTAGTAGCTTATTACATGCATTCTAAACTTATGACGAACAGCAATAAATTTTATTAGTCTAATTTATTTTGATGTTTCTTGTTTGGCTTCAAAATTTTACAAACGTGATTTGTTCTAATTTAATCATGTAAAATAGAGATTTTGAATGTCTATTTGCGAGATGACGTCAATGATTGTCAAGCTGATGGATGGTATTGATTATTTCCCAATTGATCCGTTGAAATGAGTCAACATTCTTAATTGTTTGAATTATATTCATAATATTTAAAGGAGGCGTCATATCCGTGAGACTACCGTTATTATTGATTTTTTATACGGAAATATTAAATACGACATGGCAACTAAAAAAACCATGCTGGTGCACGCTCCAGCTAGTTGCCAGGTCGTCTTACAAATTCTAAAAAAAATAGTTGATTACGAATAAGGCGTCGCATTGTCATCGTCTGGACGATGGTTCTAACAATGGAAAATGTTACGACTCACTTTAGAGCATCAACACGAATGAATTTGTTGGTGCCCACTAGTTCGACATGCAATCTTGCGTTTCAAAATGCAAAAGCTATTTTAACTGTGTGTGTTTGCCTATGGTCACACACTTTCTTCGTTCACTGACCCAACCCTCACGCTATTCCAGGCTGGAGCACCCTCTGGGGCTGCCGTGAGCGAGCGTGAACTGAGCAGCGTACAACAGGAGCGTGACTTCTATTGCGCTCAGTACACCGCCCTCACTCAACAGCTGGGGCAGGTAGCAGCCACAGCTGGGCCCAGCGCACCCAGGAACACGGTAAGGGGTAGGGGAAGGCGCCTAGGAACACGGTGAGGGCCTTGACTAGGCGGGGGAGGAGGGGAGACGATTTGAATAGTAAGCCTGTTGGGTAAGTGGTGTAATGGAGAAATTGATTGCGGCAGCATCGAAAGTAGGCCTGGGATGGGCTGAAAACTCCATTCTAATGATATTTCCGATTAGCCGAACTGCTAACCCAGCCTAGATGTGCTGCCCATAGTACGAAGGCTGCTTGCCGCTGTAAAGTTGCAAGAGAAGTTGTTGCCCAGCTCTGCGGCAGCTTGTGTCCCCCCTTCTTCTGGATTGGTTCCCGGACGCTGTTAGGCTGGATTTCGAAGGTGTTCACGTTGTTGCCATGTACCACTTCATGTGCTAAACTATTCAAAAATAGTTGCTATTTTGATAAGAAAGACGTCTTTTGGAAACTGATTTTCTGAACGGTTTCAACTGAAGTTTTTCTCTGTTTTATTTATTTATTTGATCTTAATATGTGTATAAAATAGCTATTCGGACCTGGCTTCCGTAAAAAAATCGCGATATTTAAAGGTTGCTCTGAGCTGACCCCTAGGTCGTCTTCATTCCATTGATATCAGCCTTAGTTCCTCAAGTCGCTTCAGTTCTGGGATCGTTTTTCCTGCTCGGTGTTGAATACGTTCTATCTTGTTTACATCCTCACAATTAGATTGCAAATCCCATGTGGGGGTCTTGCGAGGAAAGTTTACATTTTGAAGCATATTGCCTCAGTATTTGTATTTATAATTTCTTGATATTAGGCTAAAAAAATTATTTGTTTACTTGTAGCCAGCATCCTCTTGGCTTCTCTTTGAAATCCTTGGTTGGTAATGTTCTAAGATCTCGTTGTTGTTCCACTTCAGTTAAGTGCTGTACTGAATTTAAGTGATCGGACTTTCTATTGTGGGTTCCAATGTTCATAACCATTGGTCGGCCCAGTCTAATAGTGTATTAATTTCACTTTGGTTAGGTATACAATCTTGGTTGCGGTTTGCTATGTGGCAGTTTGGTGTAGCCAGCAAATTTGGATTTCTTACTAATAAGGCTTGGTGTCGAGGTCGTTTAGGGAGGATATGAAGGTGAAGGGGCCATAAACTGTTCCTTGTGACATTCCAGATGTGTGGAAAGTGCTATAGTTCCCGTGCCAATTAATAACTGAGAGTCCTCTTGATAGCACAGGCTGATCCCTTATTTGTGATGGAACCTGAAACCGCACGTTTGTTTGCCTCAAAATCGGTTGTGTAAAATTAATATTCAAATTGGTAGTCGCTCAAGAGGCTATCAAGAGTGAGCCGCCATGGCCCTTGGCGTGGACCCGGGGTCTGATGAGGGGGAGGGACAAATCTCATTTAAGAAGGGGCCAGCATCCCCTTCGGAGTACTAATGACCAGGATCCCAACAGAAAAGAACGCCTGTCTCCAAGACGGACAGCGCCACCTCGACCAGAAGATCAATGACCGCAGATGGGGTTCACCAGAAGCGTGCACAAAATTATGAATGTATTAAACCAAGCGACTGGTCTTTCTGAGGAAGAAATGGAAGACCACCGCAGAATCCAACACAATTGACGAACGTCTAACAAGACTCAAGTATATTGTCAAACTCGTAGAGAACCGACAAACCAAGGAATCCTCAACCTACACATGTGCCTCACCCTTCGCATCTTATGACAAACTCAACGACTCGCGGGCCGCTCCTAAAACCCCCCAGCAGTTCCGAAGCAAAGAAACGAAAAGACCGTGAAAGCTCTGTAGACGACCCTGAGTTAAACAAAAGCTCGAGCAGCATTCCACAAAAAACAGCTTGTCGGGCTTAGAGCGTGGACTGAATTATATGTACATTATTCGAGGCTCCGCCCAACGAAAACCAAATCCAAAGGTCTTTCACCCAGCTTGCATGCACGACACCAGCACGCCTTACAAGCGAGAACGACCCCCGTCTGCATGTGGACACGAGTAAATTCTTCAACGAAGAACTTGCGCTCGAAACTGCTGAACAACCATGCACCTCATCTGACACAAGTACACAACAACCACTCAGCCAATCACACAGCTCACAAAGCCTGCCATAAGAGGGACGTTTGCACGCGCGGAGAGCATACGCCAAGAACGGACACCCTCCTTCTCCTACCAATGCGCATGTAACCGCGTCCGTAACAATTCTAGAATGCCAGATTAGATTAGAGTGACGAGGCTTTCTAGCGCGCTGGAGTCATCGTCCTTCTGGCGCTGAATGTCAAACCAGCAAACAGTGCTGCATCAAGTTAATCTTTGTTTTCGTCTTTTTCAATGTTCAAGTTAAGGTTTACTACAGCACAAAGTCAAAGTTCTTTACGCGGCGAACGTCTATTGTATGTACGGGTGCCACAGGAGGTACAGGAACTCCTTAAGTGCTGAGGCCATTGGTCCCAGCACTCTTCGGATGGCAGTGAGGAGGAATAACACACTACCTACCCTGCTTCAGAGCCCCAAAGATCCGCAGTAGTCCTTAAGGGGTGGGCTACGCGCTCCAACATCTGCTGAGGGAGAAGATGATGAAGAGACAGAGAACGGGGATCCCGTGCATGAGATCTACACTATGTGTAGGGAATTTCACGCATGAGAACAGCAAGAATGGAAAGAAGAAGGAATGGTCGTAGAAAAAGGTTGCATGAAAGAAAGAGCGCAACTTGGCTGTTATTTGCCACCCGAAAGAAGAATAGTTAGAACCGGTATGTGAATGTTTGAGTGTGTGTGTGTGTCTGTGTGTCTGTGTGTACGTGTATGTGTATGTGTATGTGTGTGTTCGTGTGCAGCGACTATTAGGAGAGTTGTTAAGAAGGAGTCTGAGACAAGTTTAAGGAAATTTGAACTAAACGTAAGATGCAAATAAGGTAAATAAAAAGTCAAGCAAATCAGGATAGTGGAGAAAATGAGTGATAGTAAAGGGTGAAGAAAAGGGGAGTCTGAAGGGAAATAAGGGTGCTTCCCCCCCCCCCCCCCCCCCCCCGGTTAGGCTGTGCGGCTCGTGAACATAACAGATCCCTAGGGGGGTCTAGAATGCCAGGCTCCACAGAAAACGGACGCTCTCACAGCCGCTCCTGATTTAGGACCCCCGGGCAGACTTAAAGATACGACCAGCATGAAAATTCCTCTAAACCACGCGACTACTCCAGGCCGTCCAGTTCTGGATGTGAACCACGTTCGAAGTGAACAATGCACTACTTCAAAGTGGAATCACCAAAGACATAGGAATGAGAAAGATGAGTTAATATCTCTTATCTTCACGTATATCGCCGTGAATTCCACAACAATGCGACTGCTTATGGCGGAGTGGCATTCACGATCCACCAGACCGTCCGCACCACTTCCTTACCCTGAGAACAGGAAAACTCCAATCTATCGCTGTAACGATATGCATTCTAATACCTGTAACAGTGGTATCTATCAACTCGTCACGGAGCCATGATCTATCTGAAACATAAATGACACCACTGCTTCAAGAATTGCCCCCTCCTGTACTCCTCCTTGGAGACTTGAACAGTTACCACGAAATGTGGGGATGCGTGAGAACGGACTAATGAGTGATAATGACCAACCCCATAGATTCTCATGACCTAGTCCTTCTCAATTACGGACAAGCCACTCGAATTACCCTCGATAGTGAAACAACTATCGACCTATCAATATGCTCCCTCACACTGACTCTCCAACTTGTTTGGGGAGTCCTGCCATCATCACACGACAGTGATCATCACCCAGTGATCATATCGCCCCTCATAATCCAATTTAACCACACCGCTGTACAAGAACTTCGTTTCAATTACCAGAAAGCCAGCTGGGAGGAATATTCAACTCATATCGTGTAAGACAGTATAGGCGATATCCGACAACATTTCAGAGCATGTCCTCATCATCCACCTGTACGGGAAATTTCAAACTGCAGCTGTCCCTTCAAACTTATTTTCTAAGCCGTGGTGGTGCCCGCAGGTGCGAGCAGCAGCAGGTAGGCGTGACAAGCTGCATGCAATCTTCCGCCGGGCCTGGTCCCGTAGGAATAGAACAGAATTTAAATGAGCATCCGCCGAATGAAACGAGAAAGCTGGACCCAATTAGTCAACACTCGACCAGAACACCCACCTCAACCAAGTGTGGAAAAAATCAGACGTATCCAGGGGCCTCTCGAGCGACCTATCTACAGTCGTTCAGACGCAGGTACCATTTATTATTCCTATGTAGAAATAGCAGACAAACTCGCACAGATTTTCATCCAGATAGCACAATCAACAAACTACATGGCTGCTTTCATACAGGAAAATACCGTAAGAAAGAGAAAGTGAACATATTGACTTTACTTCCACAAACTAAGAATTCAATCACAAGCCATTGCCTAGCCACGAACTGCAATATGCTCGCTCGGGCCGGCCCCCCCCCCAGCCATCTGTTAAGTTCACGGGCCGCACGGAGTCACGGCCCAACCGGGGGGTGATCTTCCTTATTTCCCTTGAGACTCCCCTCTTCTTCAGCCTTCACTATCTCCTTTTCTACCCCATCTTGATTTGCCTAATTTTTATTCACCTCATTTGCATCTTATGTTTAGTTCACATTTCCTTAAACTGGTCTCAGACTCCTTCCTAACAACTCTCCTAATAGTCGTTGCACACAAACACACACACACACACGCACGCACACACTCTCAGACACTCATGCACACACAGACACGCACACTCAAGATACACATACCGGTTCTAACTTTTCTCATTTCGGGTGGCAAATAACAACCATGATGCGCTCTTTCTTTCATGCAACCTTTTTCTACGACTATTCCTTCTTCTTCTCTGTATTTTTGCTGCTCTCATGCGTGAAATTCCCTACACTTAGTGTAGATCTTACGCATAAAATCCCCATTTTCTGTATCTTCTTCAACTTCCCCCTCAGCAGGTGTTGGAGCGCGTAGCCCGGCACCTTAGGGCTCTGAAGCAGGGTAGGTAGTGTGTTATTCCTCCCTACTGCCATCCGGGGAGTGCTGGGACCATATGGCCTCAGCACCTCAGGAGTTCCTGTACTTCGTGTGACACCCGTACACACCATAGACATTCTCCGCGTAGAGGACTTTGACTTTGCGGAGTAGTAAACCAAACTCGGACTTAAATAAATAAAAAAAGACTAACTTGATGTAGCACTGTTTGCTGGTTAGACATTCGGCGCCAGAAGGACGATGACCCCAGCGCGCTAGAAAGCCTCGTCTCTCTAATCTAATCGCCTGGGTCGGATCACTTGCACCTCAACATGATCAAACATCTCCCTGAAAGTGCCCTTGATTACCTATTAAAACTGTTCGATATAATGAATACAAACTCATTTTTCCCTGATAGGTGGCGGGAATCTGTAATCATCCCGATACCCAAACCCAGTAAATGCCATAGTGACCCACGTAACTACCGCCCTATTGCTACTACCAGCGCCCTATGAAGACAGGACAATGGAAAGAACGATAAACGCTCGCCCTGTCGATTATCTCGAAATGCAAGGACGCCTTGACGACGTCCAGTGCGTAGGCTGCAAGTCTCACTCCACGACAGATCATCTCATACGACTAGAATCAGACATTTGACAGGCTTCCGTCCTATGGGAACATGTGGTTTCTATATGACACTACCTGGGAATACGGTATCATGTATGATCTCCACCGCAAAGGACTGAAAGGCCACCTACTGTACTTTCAGGGCCAGGCCGGCGACATTCTGTCTCCATCGTATCCGCAAAGCGCTGAGCGTCCCTCAGGGAAGCGTCCTCGGTGTTACTCATTTTATCCTCAAAACCGTCCAGCTAGCCGACATTCTTCTTCGTGACGGCTGACTGCTTTCCGCATTATACGTGGGCGACCTACAAATAAGCGACAGACACCCTAGCCTCCCAACAATTCAACATAAATTCCAGAAGCTTCTACACAAAATCGGGAACTGGGATTCCTAAAACGGATTACAATACTTGCCCTTTAAAACTAGAAGCATACATTGTACTCTCGTTCCCGGCGCACACCTGGAATCGGCCTTGACGCTGCACATCACACCTCCAGTATACGAAGATTCCCATAGAGTTCCTGAGTCTTGTGAGACCCTAAACCAGCTGCAAAAGGTCAGTGGTACATCCTCTCTGTAGCATCCTTGAAATTCGGTGCCGATAAAGGCACCGGCATGACGTCGTTATGAACTATTATACGGTCATGCACTGACTATGGAGCCGTTGTTTAAGCTTCAGCAGCTAAATCCACTATCGAACCCCTCTCGATCATCGCAAATAACGCTATACGCATCACAACCAGCGCGTTCCGTTCTACTTCCATCAATCCCTGACCGTGCTAGTTAACGAGCTTCCATTTCCGCTCCGGCGAGACAAACTCTCTCTACTATATTATTTCAAGACTAGGAACTTCATCAACAACCCAACACTTGACGAACGACATCACCAACATTCTTGATAGGCGCCTCTTTGCGTCTAAGAATATTATATGCACACCATTTTCACTCTACGTGGACAACTTATTGACCTCACTGAACATCAATCGCAAGGCTATTAGGTTTTCTTTCTCCTTCAGAATTCTTGAAATCAACACACCAACGAGGATGATCAAACCACCGCTGTTCAACCTAGATTTGCATAGACATCCTAAAGCAACTACTACAACCACCACGTACCGCCTAGAATTTTCGAGACTACTCTAGGAACAATACCCAGAGTGACGCCATTTATAGACACTGACGGTTCCAAAACCGCGGACATGTGGGAGCTGCCGCTGTGTGCGGGGAAACCTCACCTTCGGCTACCCTACCACAAGAAGCCTCTGTGTTCTCTGCAGAGCCAAACGCACCCGAATTAGCCATTTCTATTACAAAAACAAGTACGTCCTAATCTGTGACAGTCTGAGTGCCCTCACTCTCAAAATTCTGCACTATGAACACCCTGCTCCTGGCAAAATGCAGAACGATCTCTACAATGTTGGAGACGGGTCAAGCGGTCGAATTTTGCTGGATCCCTGGACACGTGGGAACAAGAGAAAATGAGCTTGCAAATTCCCTTGCTAAACTGGCGTCTACCCATCAAGAACAATTTACCTCTGTATATTACCGAGACTTGTTCTCTATCATCAACTCGCATGCAACATCCTGATGGAATGACATGCTACAACAGAGGTGGCAAAGCATGCTTTCAACTCAAGCCCTCGGTCGGAGAAGAGGAAACCAATTTCTCCAACGAGGGAAACCAAGTTCTCCAACGAGGGAAACTAAGTTTTCCTATAGAAAAATAGCGACATGGCACCGGACGCGCCACCACTACCCTGTTGTGACCAGGTGGCAATCAGCGTGAAACTCTTACTGATTTATTTATCAGTAAGAGTTTCACGCTGATTGCCACCTGGTCACAACAGGGGAGTGGTCTTTTTAAAGCCCCCGTGCCACCTACAAGGCTTTCTCACTACCTAACCTCCTGGAAAAAGTTAATCGCTTACGGAAAACATACCGGACTACGAAGCAGTGTAAAACCCAAATGTAGCTATGTGCAGGTGGGGTGGTCTCTCCATCCAACAAGGCACGCACCAGCATCCGTATGTACCACAATTGAAGTATTTATTTAATTCAACCCTGATAAGGTCACTGGTTTCTCGCACGAAGGTGTACGAACCTACCAGACTCAATGATCTTCGTGCCCTACGGGGGCGCGTGTGATGTCCCGCGTTGAAACTCTCTTAGAAATGAGGTACAAATCAAATCAAGATAAATGAGATCAACCATGATCTACAGCAGACCATGAGGTCAACAGCTTTGTTTCATCAAATATTTATGTCACTACTGAAAAGATCAAAGAGATTGGTGTGACGGCATAATTTCCTTCTGAATTCATGAGTATCCTAGATGAGATTATTTCTTTCTACGCGTCATGGTTTTCTTGATCTAACCGATCTTTTCATAGTCTTGCCGCCTCAAAGTGAGACTGTTATGTGTGTAATTGCCTGCCACTAGCCTGCTGTCTTCCTTAAAATAGCTGTGATGTTTGCTCTTGGTTTCCATCGCCCTAAGTCGTTGTTGAGTAACCCTCGATTTACCGTTCAATCTCTGATGTCTCGTCCACATAGCTTGAAGGACCAATTTAATTACAATAGTGTGATATGTTGAATTGGACTGATGGGGTGAATTGTTTCTCAATTGCAGCATTGGGTTGATACTGTCAATACATCTTGGTATCATTTCGCTGCATATGTTTGACATTTCAGCGCACTCAAAAGGATTCACAGATTAAGGGGTATTTTTTACATTGCTAATTTTCCCGAGATGGTGCAACTGATGTGGAGAAAAAGCCTCCCATGACGGTGAGCTAATGCATCTGCTAGAAGAGGTCAATAAATAAAAGTTACAACATAACTGAATCACTTTCTGGTATAATTTGTTTCTCAATTATGTGTGCATTGTCCTGCAAAAATTTTGAATTTTATTCATTTGTGGAGATAGTTTGGCTAACAATAACCCTAAATGTTTGCATTTATTTAAATTCAGTGAAAAATTAAATATTTAAACTCATTTGGTGAGTAATTTTTTTTTAAATGTATATATTATAAACTGATTTATTTTCTTGTTTTGGCAATGTCCTCCATGCTTTCTGAAATCATACATTTTAATGATGAAAGTTTTTATTTTCAAAATAAAGTTGTTGTGAGTTTTTATCTAAACAAAAATAGTTTCATTCTTGTCATCTAAGAATTGTTTTAAATGAAGCAGAGTGAATGTTTGAAAGCGCCATAAACAATCGTAATTATAAACACTAAGAACTAAAACAGGCATGAATCTTAAGAAATTAATAAACCTTGTATGGTTGGCCTAGCTATTGTGTTAATCATGTATTTTTGGTCCACTCATTTGTTTTACTTCCTTTCATCACTAACCTAATTGTGGTGCGGTTGTAGAAACGTTTACAAATAAACAAGAATGTGTTACCGATCAAACTTTCCGCATCAAGTCATCTGAGCGGCAGTGACCGCCGTCACCCCCTTATTGGGGCTAGATTGTGACCCCCACTGACCGCGTCTCTGGGTGCCGGCCTTGCTTGTGTTGCAGCGCGAGGAGTTCGAAGCCCTCGGGGCAGAGAAGCGGGCGGCCGTCATCGCCAGGGCTGAGCTGGAGGCCAAGGTGAGGTGTTGGCGGCCAAGGTGAGGTGCTGGCGGCCAAGGTGAGGTGCTGGCGGCCAAGGTGAGGTACTGGCGGCTAAGGTGAGGTGCTCAAGATCAAGGTGAGGTGCTGGATGCTTAGGCGAGATGTTAGTGGCCTCGCTGAGGTGTTGGCGGCCAAGGTGAGGTGTTGGAGTCAAAGTGAGATGCTTGAGGCCAATGGTATGTGCTGGAGGTCAACGTGAGGTACTGGAGACAACGCTGAGGTGCTGGATGCCAAGATGAAATGCTGGAGAAGAAGGTGCTCGAGGCTAATGGGAGGTACTGGAGTCTTGTGAGGGGCTGTAGGTTAAACTGATGTGTTGGAGGCCAAGAAAGGCGCTGGAGGCAAAAAAAGGTGCTGGAGGCCAAGAAAGGTGCTGGAGGCCAATGAAAAGTGCTGGAGGCTAAGGTGAGGTGCTGGGGCCATGGCAAGGTACCGGAGGTCAAGTTGAGGCGTTGATCAGCAAGGAAGGTGTTGGAGGCCAAAGTGAGGTACATAATTCCAAGTTATTTGCTATCAGTGCAATTTTTTTTTCGAACTGTGGCTGTAATGAAACTAAGTCTTCTAGTACTCCACTGAGTAGGTAGCCACATATGTATGCGTTTGTTTCGAAGCGTTGGACCAATGACTTTTCCTTTGCTATGTAGAAATTCATGCAGTGGCACAATACGTGCCACGTAACGGTACATGCTGGGAAGCCTCGCATATCACGTTGCAATACATGCCGCGTGGCAATACACGTTGCGTAGTAACGCATACCACGTTGCAATACATGACACGTTGCAATACATGACACGTTGCAATACATGCCACGTTGCAATACATGCCGCATTGCAAAACATGCCGTGTGCTTCGCATGTCACGTAGCAATACATGCCGCGTGGCAATACTTGTTGTATTACGCATGCCATGTTCCAATACATGCTACGTCTTAGTACAGGCCGCTTTGCAACGCATGCCGCATTGTAACGCATGCCGCGCTGCAACGCATGTCGTGTGGAAATACATGCCGCATGGTAATACATGCCGCGTTGCAATAAATACCATGTGGCAATACATACCGTGTAACAATACATGCTGCGTAGCAATACATGCCGTGTGGCAATACATGCCGTGTGGCAATACATGCCGTGTGGCAATACATGCCGTGTGGCAATACATGCCGCGTTGCAATACATGCCGCGTTGCAATAAATACCATGTGGCAATACATACCGTGTAGCAATACATGCTGCGTAGCAATACATGCTGCGTAGCAATACATGCTGCGTAGCAATACATGCCGTGTGGCAATACATGCCTTGTGGCAATACATGCCGTGTGGCAATACATGCCGTGTGGCAATACATGCCGTGTGGCAATACATGCCGTGTGGCAATACATGCCGTGTGGCAATACATGCCGTGTGGCAATACATGCCGTGTGGCAAAACATGCCGTGTGGCAAAACATGCCGTGTGGCAATACATGCCGTGTGGCAATACATGCCGTATAGCAATACATGCCGTATAGCAATACATGCCATATAGCAATACATGCCGTTTAGCAATACATGCCGTGTGGCAATACATGCCGTGTGGCAATACATGCCGTGTGGCAATACATGCCGTGTGGCAATACATGCCGTGTGGCAATACATGCCGTGTGGCAATTCATGCCGTGTGGCAATGCATGCCGTGTGGCAATACATCCCGTGTGGCAATACCTCCCGTGTGGAAATTCATCCCGTGTGGCAATTCATCCCGTGTGGCAATTCATCCCGTGTGGCAATACATGCCGTGTGGCAATACATGCCGTGTGGCAATACATGCCGTGTGGCAATACATGCCGTGTGGCAATACATGCCGTGTGGCAATACATGCCGTGAGACAATACATGCAGCGAGGCAATACATGCCGCGTGGCAATGCATGACGCGTGACAATGCATGCCGCATGGCAATACACGCCGCATGGCAATACACACCGCGTGGCAATACATGTCACGTGGCAATACATGCCGTGTAGCAATGCATGCCGTGTGACAATGCATGCCGTGTGGCAATACATGCCGTGTGGCAATACATGCCGCGTAGCAATACGTGCCTCGTGGCGATTCGTGCCGTGCGGCAAAACATGCAGCGTAGCAATACATGCCGCGTAGAGTATTACAAGCCTCGGGTAGCGCTTACGATCTTGGAGAAAATAATGATCCAACCAGACGACTACAAAAGTACAGCATGTACCATAGACCCCAGAAAGTCTTCGTTCGTTTTGACTTTAGTGTCCTGTATGGAGATTTTACGTTTTCCAACAAGAATATACAAATAGTTGTTTCCTCTAGACATGGAGGAAGCAGCCGTATGTATTTGCATACTTAACACTCTATCTCTATGCAAGATATTGGAAACGATACGCGAAAAGACCCAATTTCTTTCGTTTAGTGTCCTAGTACAGAGTCTCGCGCACACTCGAGTTGCGAGTAATAAATTCAAGTTGCAAGTCAAAAGAGCAAGTTAAATTATGCAAATCCATTGTAACTGTAGTTACAAAGACTCTGAACTCGTCCAAAGTGTAGGTTTATGTGTTTAACACTCGAGTGAAGGCGGTTTTCTCTTATCAAATCAATTCGTCAAAAAATATCCTGGTAGAAATTCTTATCGGTACAACGTGCCAGTCTACCGCTCGACTCTTAGAAACGATTCTCTGCCGCTGAGGAGAGCTGTCTAAGGTCCAAGGCTTCAGTGAAATTCTAGGACTAAATCGCGTATTATTACCGCTGCGTCTTGAAGACCAAGCATTATGACAGGAAACAGCTTTGATGACGTACGGCTTGGAAGTACGTTTACTTTCATGCGGCATATGTGTTCAATTGCTATTTTGGTGTCCTGAACTGGAGCACCTTTCATCTTTTTAGCTTTGCTCAAAGGCAGTGTTATAACCATCAGGGAATTCGAATATACCATTGTACATTGCTCTCCGCGTTTAAAGCTCAGAAGTGATAATGAAGTATCAAAATTTTCACAGTGGTTAAGTTCGTCACCTTCGGTTTCTATTTGTTCGACTTTCAAAAACTTTTGGCCCTACCTGTAAGTACTTCATCATGAAAGATCTTTACGGCATGGACTTGAAAGGCCTACCACGTTTTATCTTCGCCATGACTGAGTGTCGGCGATTTAAAATAAGCTACAGACACCCTTACCATTTAACAATTCAACGTGGGCTTCAGAAATGTCCAGATTAAGTCGGGAACTGGCCTTTCTTAAACGGCTCTCGATTCTTGCTATCTAAAGCTAAAACTCTGCTATAACTCTCGTCCCGATCTACTCCTACACTAAATCAGCCTAAATGCTGAACCACACACCCCTAGTGTACGGATACTCTAGCAAGTTTCTGGGTCTAGTGTGGGAAACTAAACTCATGTGGGACCCCACCTAACCACCCTGCAGTCCCGCTGCCACAAGTTGACGGGAATTGTCTTTGTAACGTACCTGAAACAGGGAACCTTTCCAGGACATTCACATAAAACGTTCACGTCATAACTATGCGCTGTCGTTTTCAATTCAATAGCGAAAACAGTTCTCAAACCTCTTTCAAATCTTGTTGTTGTTGCTTGGCGCCGATTTCTACCTGCCGTAGTGTAAACCGCGTCAGCGCACCGAATGAAATCTTCGATGTCCACCGACACGCGCGTGTTGAGACAAGGGCAGGGGGCGCCTGAGGGCGTGGTGGAGTGTTATTGCTGATATCTGAAGTAAATTTGTGGATTGTGGGGCAGTTGGGAATTGGCCACACGTCTGGTATAATTTTTACTGTAATCACAGAACATTGATACTTACAGCTTGTTAATGTCGGTCAGCCACACTCTTGCAGGGATTACCTCATGTGGGATGTGGACTACAGTTAGGGCCAAAAATTATATCAACCTTTTGTGGGTAGGAAGAGTTAGGAATTGTTCACTTGTCCCTAAAAAATGCACTGCAAATGTTGTGGCTCTGTTGTCTTGAAAGTGTCGTTGGGCCTGAGGCTCAGGCAGCAAACAGGCTGCGTCCAAGTCATCACCTCAGAGACGACGCACACGACGCCATCCCCACCGACGAGGATGTTAAACAGGATGGGTTGAGGGACTTCGCTGGGACAGCGACCCCAGATGCCGTCACCGCAGTTGAGGTATCTAGATGGAGTCGGCCCGCTCGACTCGTGTAGGCTCCCTTATCGCAGACAACACGATACGAATCCCAACTAGAGCTTCCATTCCGCTCCCATCGAGTACTTCAATGGACTAGAAAATGAACTTCGAGACGAGATTAACTCTTGCTACAATACCACTTCAAGACTGAGCCCAATGAACAACCCAGCCCACACACACATCACATGTTTTATGTACACATCTTTGCGGCTAAAATAAATTGCTATCTGCGATTTTCCTTATGTGTGGACAACTTGCCGGCCATTCTAGACATCACTCGCAAGGCTATTAAGCCGTCATTCGCTTGAATTCTCCGGATCAGCACCTCTACATGGATGAGCAACTTACCGCTAGTTAACCTAAATTTACAACAATACCCTAAAGCTAGTACTCCAGCCACCGATAATTTTCCCTTCTGCTCGAAGAACAATGTCCAGATTTCCGCCACATATACACTGACGGCTCCATAACTGTCGCCGAAATGGAAGCTGCCACCGTGTGTGAGGCTACCTCACGTTACACGCACTCAAATCACCTACCTCTACTACTAGAAAAAAGCATTGTCGTGAATACGTCATTTCCTCAGCCAGTCTGGGTGCCTCACTCGGCCTAAAACTTTTCCAGGTACACACCCGCGCTGTACGCAAAATACAACACAATCGCTTAACAATGTCCGATGTAGGCCAAGTAATCGACTTATGCTGGATCCTAGGTTATGCGAAAAAAAAAACTGGAAACAAGCTCGCATATTTATTTGCTAAACTTGCTTCTACTCACCAAGAACAAAGTCACGATTCACTACCGATATTGGCATTTCATTATGAAATTTCATAACATCCCATTTTAGAACTATCTGTGGCAACAATGCGGACCATGGAGGCTCTTAGTCAAACCCTCGGTTGGAGAATGGGAAACCAAATTTTCCTACAGGAAAGACCAAGTATTCATCAACCGCATTTGCACTGAACACTCTTGGATAACCCACAACCATCTAATAGACACGGACATGCCACTGATGGCGCCACCACACCTTTGTGCCACTACACAGAAATCAGCTTGAACCTCGTAATGCAACGCCCTTTCAACTAATAAAACGCAGAAGAATATAATTGAAGAATATAGGGATAGTGAAGGAGAGATCAAGGCAAATAAAGGAGACTGGAAAGACATAAAGGTTTATTATTGAATTGATTTCATAGATAATGACAATTCTTTACGGTGTTATGATATATTTAGAAACTAATTAACCACGGTTCGGGTAGGGTATCGTAACTTTGGAGTACAATACGAACATTGTTTGGGCTTCCCACACAAAACTGTACCGGTGTTACATAATCGCCTGGAAGACATTAATAATCATATCGAATAAAAGGGATGCAGTACACAAAGGTATTTACACACCTATCTACCCCAGAGTTGCCCCACTCAAGTTTCATGACTGTGTAGGACGTGTCGCAGAAAACGACGCGTCCCAAATTAACACTGTATAGGCAATCCTAAGTACACACATAACTCCTAGTTTATACAACGTCTTTTTTTGTATGAGCCTGATGAACCTACCTCCTTTCGTCGTTGCGTTCACCCTCTCCTAAGGTCCGTCCTGTGATCCTCCTCAAGGCCCCTGTGTGGCTCGTTCGACATCTATCCTCGCGTTTGGTGTGGTTCTGCTCCTCTGACTACCTTCCCAGTGCCTGGCTACAGCTTCTGTTCGCAGCTCTGAACGAACTGCCTAATCAGCCTCTAGGTATCCTTGATGCTTCGAGCTCATTGGCCGTGCTCCTGGTTACGTCACTCCTGATGCCCCCACCCGCGATGATGTCATGGCCAGACATCACATACAAGGACCAGGGATAATACTTGAATTAAAATTACGTTACATTCACGTTACAAAGCATACTCACTGACCTTACCTGCAGGAAAAATATCCAATCGCTTTTGGGAAACATATCTGACTGCACGAATCACAGTAAATATTGAATAGTAGTACACACGAAATAATTCGTCCACCCCAGAATGTACTTCGGCATATTAAGCAAAGCGCACAGAAACAAGCTACGTCTATTTCTTCATTTCGGCAAGGAATAAAATAATTCAGTATTATTCTCTTATGCACTCGCATACATACCATAATCAAAAATGCTAAATATTTTACATTTGGAGGAAAATTTTTGCTTTCCCACATTTGACTGTGCGAACCGCAGCATAGATGAATTTCGCTCGTAGTTCACCATGGCTTACGTCAGAGCTCCGGTGAAGATGAACCGATTAATCTAACCTTACATTTTGTATCGTCTTCGTAGGTGCGTACGCTGACAGAGGAGCTGGCGGAGACGGAGCAGGAGAAGCAAGAGGTCGAGAGCAGGAGCAAGGAGTTGTTGTCGGCACTGAACAAGTAAGTGACAGTTGTGGCTTAATCTAATTTGACACCAACTCCTTTCTCAAATTACATTAGTACCTGAAGTTGTTTTGCTCATATTTTATATAGATATATTAATTGCTTTACGAAGTATCATTTGCTGTATCACAAATACAAATGAGTAGGCCACGGGGCTACTCTCACTTATATAATAATGAAAATAATAGATTCCCTCATATGAACGCGTATCTAAGAGTCAACCAATAGGTCGACAAACCCTACATTACTCAGTAAGTGAAGTGGAACAGCTTGCTTTCTCTCAGTTGGGTCTTTGAGCTGGCAGATATGGGTGCCTCCAATAAATTTTTCCACAGATGGCTGAGTTTCACTCTTCTGAGGGAAGGTACATGCGTCCCGCCGGAGTCGAGCATTTTAGAATTTATGTGCTTCCATTTGTTTCACTTATTTTTTACTTCATATTTTACCATTACAATTTTTGAAATTCTTATCGGTAAAATGTGTAGATGGTCTTTGACGATTCTAGATGACTACAATTGAAGTTCTATAAACATGTATTACGCATGCTGATTCTAAATGGCTACCTTTAAAGTTCTGTAAATATGCAATAATCATGCTGATTCTAAATGACTACAATCGAAGTTCTGTGAATAGGTAATAATCATGTTGATTCTAAATGGCTGCAATCAAAGTTCTGTGATATATGTAATACTCATGCTGATTCTAAATAGCTGCAATTTAATTTCTGTGAAAATGTAATACTCATGCTGATTCTAAATGGCTACAATCGAAGTTCTGTGAATATGTAATACTCATGCTGATTCTAAATGACTGCAATCGAAGTTCTGTGAACATGATATACTCATGCTGATTCTAAATAGCTACAATTGAAGTTCTATAAACATGTAATACTCATGCTGATTCTAAATGGCTGCAATCGAAGTTCTGTAAATATGTAATAATCATGCTGATTCTTAATGGCTGCAATCGAAGTTCTGTGAATATGTAAGACTTATGCAGATTCTACATGGCTACAATCGAAGTTCTATAAACATGTAATACTACTGCAGATTCTAAATGGCTGCAATCGAAGTTCTGTGATTATGTAATAATCATACTGATTCTAAATGGCTGCAATCGAAGTTCTGTGAATATATAATAATCATGCAGATTCTAAATGGCTACAATCGAAGTTCTTTGATTATGTAATAATCATGCTGATTCTAAATGGCTACAATTGAAGTTATGTGAATATGTAATACTCATGCTCATTCTAAATGGCTGCAATCGAAGTTCTGTGAATATGTAATAATCATGCTGATTCTAAATGGCTGCAATCGAAGTTCTGTGAATATGTAATAATCATGTTGATTCTAAATGGCTACAATTGAAGTTATGTGAATATGTAATACTCATGCTCATTCTAAATGGCTGCAATCGAAGTTCTGTGAATATGTAATAATCATGCTGATTCTAAATGGCTGCAATCGAAGTTCTGTGAATATGTAATAATCATGCTGATTCTTAATGGCTGCAATCGAAGTTCTGTGAATATGTAATAATCATGCTGATTCTAAATGGTTGCAATCGAAGTTCTGTGAATATGTAATAATCATGCTGATTCTAAATGGCTGCAATCGAAGTTCTGTGAATATGTAATAATCATGCCGATTCTAAATGGCTGCAATCGAAGTTCTGTGAATATGTAATACTCATGCTGATTCTAAATAGCTGCAATCGAAGTTCTGTGAATATGCAATAATTATGCTGATTCTAAATGGCTGCAATCGAAGTTCTGTGAATATGTAATACTCATGCTGATTCTAAATGGCTGCAATCGAAGTTCTGTGAATATGTACTACTCATGCTGTTTATAAATGGCTGCAATCGAAGTTCTGTGAATATTGAATACTCATGCTGATTCTAAATGGCTGCAATCGAAGTTCTGTGAATATGGAATACTCATGCTGATTCTGAATGGCTGCAATCGAAGTTCTGTGAATATGGAATACTCATGCTGATTCTAAATGGCTGCAATCGAAGTTATGTTAGAATGATATTACCCGAGTGATTACCTGAGTTTTGCTGGCAGCTACAATAACAAAACAGACGACAGGAAAGAAATGATCGATAGCAATTAAATATATAATTGAAGATTTTGATGACCATGGTGACATTGAAGTGTTGTTGTTCAGGGAGCTTTTGAATAACACGCTCAATGCGTTCTTATAACAAAGGGTTTCTTAGGAACGATACGATTGATCAACGTTTCGAACGATAAATGGTCGTCTCTTAACGACACTATCAACGTGTGGCCACTTTTGATTGAATTGAATGATGAGATTTCCACATACAGTCGACAAGTTCAGACACATCGATTATCAAATCGATTGTATCATGGTAACTTTCTATTAAATGAAAACATTAATCACTTTCGCTGATCGTACAATTTTTGGAATTGTTTCATCTTGACCTGTAGGGGAATTTGAGCCTAGATGACTCTAAAGACCCTAAATCTTTGGCAGCTGGGATAATAAAATGCTTGGCAGTGTAGATGCAGACGAAATGACATCTCGTCAAGCGTGTACTCACTGCCCGTGGGAGTAAAAAGGCCGTAGCATGCATAAAATCTGATACATCTCGACCGCACCTGTAAGATGTATGCTTTCCTGTGGACTTCATAATGTTCTCTAAACGCCAAACAATAGCCGTATCGCGAATATGGCAGAATGCTGCGGTACAGCTGTTTCTTTTCACCACTTAGGTATAATAATTATTATTCTTACAATAATATACCGCTTGAAATTATTACATTGTTCAGAAGAAACATAGGCGAAAGGCAATGACAGAATTGCACAAATTTTTCTATTTCGAATAATATAATCCGGTTGTTTGTGAAGTGATGATTCCTGCACTAGAGTCTAAATTTACATCTTCGTCCAGTATATTGCTGGTTTACACGCCTTGTTCAATATCAGCTGCTTTATGTTGCTCTCCAACAATTGTGATCGGCTCAAAAACTTCCCCGTGGCGAATATGTTGTACTAACTCGTTAACTTGTTTATGGGCTAACTCTTCCAAATAGTATCAGTTCCTCTACAGAATATTTGTCTGTTTCGCCAGTATTTATTCGTTTGACAATCATTGTAAATGGGTCCCAACCAAGGTAGCTAGCAAGGTGTAAATATCCCAACCCAGGTAGCTAGCAAGCAAGGTGAAACATCCCAACCCAGGTATCTAGCAAGGTGTAAATATCTCAACCCAGGTAGCTAGCCAGGTGTAAATGGGTCCCAACCCAGGTAGCTAGCAAGGTGTAAATGGGTCCCAACCCTGGTAGCTACCAATGTGTAAATGGGTCCCAACCCAGGTTATAGCATGGGGTGAATGGGTCCCAACCCAGGTAGTAGCAAGGTGTGAATGGGTCCCAACCCAGGTAGCTAGCAAGGTGTGAATGGGTCCCAACCCAGGTAGCTAGCAAGGTGTGAATGGGTCCCAACCCAGGTAGCTAGCAAGGTGTGAATGTGTCCCAATCCAGGTAGCTAGCAAGGTGTGAATGGGTCCCAATCCAGGTAGCTAGCAAGGTGTGAATGGGTCCCAACCCAGGTAGCTAGCAAGGTGTGAATGGGTCCCAACCCAGGTAGCTAGCAAGGTGTGAATGGGTCCCAACCCAGGTAGCTAGCAAGAAGACAACTGGCATGCGGTCACAACGATGGCATGCAATATTCACCAGCTAACTGTGGAGGTAAAAGAATGTTTCGAAGTCGTGTAAATACAAGAAAGTGGTGTGGGAAAGAAGACCATGCACGAACTGACTCTGGGAGGGGAAGAGGGGTATAGCAGCCGCTGCTATCGGAAAAGATAGTGGATCTCAAAGACGCCCATGAACTCGACTTGCACACACCATGACTTGCCTATGGCTTCTCTCTACCAGGCACCAGGACGCCGCCCTGAAGCAGCTGCCGCCCTCCTCGCAGTCTTTCATCCAAGAGATACGCAAGAGCCGCGACTCCGCCCTCTCTGAGCTCGACGCCATCAGGAAGGAGAGGGACGCTCTAAGGGCGAAGCTAAAGGTGCGAGGAAGCAAGGTTGAGTCATAGAGGCATGTTATCATTAGATTGAAACTATTTGACCACGAATTATTGTTGCTTTTAAACTTGAGAAAGCTATCAGTATGAGCTAGGATGTCGTTGTGCTAGTCCTGTGGGAATTATTTCCTTTCCCTCAGCATTTTACACACTTTTAATGGGATCGACAACTGATTGCATCTTTGAATTTAAACAATTGGGCATATATTCAACACATCACTGATACAATGGACTTACTTGCATTTTGGTCCTCACGAATTGATAGCCACTTCATGTGGCTTCCTTTCTTGAATACACTGTCGTCAACGGTCATCGAGTACTAATCACCTATTGTTACTCTAAAACTGCGTCATTCTAACTGGCAGGGTTAGTTACGCTCTCTACAGCTACAGTAAGACCTCTACTTGAACTAGTCGATGGTACAGTTGTTCTTGAGGTATCCAAAATTGGTGTTTCCGCCCGGGAGCACATCGTCACGTACGAACTCGGGCATAGTTACATGAACACTGACTGCCCCTTGGCTTCTTTCCCCAGGGGCGATCATCTTTCAAGCTCGCCGGTTGGTAACAACATACGCACGGACACTCAGGACACAGAACATGGTTTACTTCAATCCACTAACAACTACAACAATACCGAAAATAAAACATTACCATACCATAGAAATGACCTATGTCAATGTTATGTATATACCTTAGGATGACTTACTCCCACAATAGGGGGATACCTTGCTTTTTAAAGAATTGATCTATAAACGACAGGGGAAATTCATCTGACTAACAGCGAGTAGTGGAAATTTCCAGGCAGTTGGAAAAGGGGAGGAGGGAGGGCGGTAGACACTGCACTCGCTCCCCCATCTCAACCCAAGAAACGCTCACTCACGCTGAAAACAAGATGGTTCACGAAATATATACATACATAAACATACACACATAT
>SDVV010000394.1:0-32488 GCA_016164225.1 Gammarus roeselii | reverse complement strand
TGTCCAAACTCTTGTTCAATTAATTATTTTCATGATTTGCGTTGTATGGTTTTGAATTACATTTCTTGGTCGATTGCATAGTTTCTAGTACTTTTCCATTATCGACCATCTGAATCTCTTGTGAAATTGTTAAATTCTTACCCCAATATCGTTCATATTGACTAATAAAAATTCCGACTCTGCAAACCTAGCACCTAATTTTACTAAATGTTTGAGCATCCAGATTCATCAACCTTTAGTCCATTTGTTTATTGCTTAATGTCTTTGCTCAATAAAATATCCGCTTCATATTATGTGAATTACATTTGGCAGCACGAAGAATGTTATTTTATGATGTTAGCACTCTGGTGTTGTTCGTGTATCTTTAGCTACAAGCCCGTTGCTCCCTAACGAATGGGAGTAGTTATAATCGTTCTGCTCCTGCATCTTTACAATGCAATTGAAGCGTAAATCGGTTGCGATTGGGATAATCGTTATCTCGTTGTTCATCCACGATGAACCATTAACATGCAATCCCTCTTCCATCCTCGGATTCATCTACCAGTTTCAACTCATTGAACTCTTTAAATCATAGAACATAACTGTTAAATTTAATGTGTCTGCATTTTCCAGTCAGCGTTGCCTTGTTTTGATAACAGCTAACTCCTACTCGATCCATTGCGAAAGTAAAATTTACGACCATTTGTAGTCATGCTGTATTATCCACTATCGTATATGCAGTTATGAGCGTTATGGCCTATCTTCAATTGCCGACCATTTATTTTCGTACCGTCCAAGTCTTGCTATCAATAATGTCTCATATTTTTAGATTTGAAGCGCATCAACCAAATTTGTGGAAGCTATATTCGCATAAGACACCTATCGCATAATTAATTCGTTTGTTGTTTTACTCATGATCCAGGCATTATTATGCCAATCTCATGGAGTGCGCTCAAGAGATTATTTATTGGCGTTTAATTATTATCCAATATCCTTCATCTCGTCGACATATAAATCCACATTTTCAAACCTAGCACCTGTTTTTAAAATATATTAGAACATCCTGACCTACCAACCACACGTATATATTTTTCTTGCGTGAAAGGCCTAGCTCATACGAATATCCACAGCATTTTTTGTGAATCATATCTTGCATTATCGAGTGATTTTCAGCTCACAAAAAACATGTCTACCAAAACTGATAGGAAAGGAAAAATATATGTTCTTCTAGGAAATGTACAGTCAGGATTTTCTTCAAATTATAGTGCACGATTGTAGTACAGGATTTTCTTCAAATTATAGTGAAAACGAACGAACATGACATAGTTTGAATCAACGAACCGTGGCTGAACAAGAATGACCGGAATCCCAAGGTAGAAATAGGCTTTCAAGTATTCGGACCTACAGTGTAGACAAGCAATCCCCAAGCTAGAGAGGTGGAGTGTCAGTGCTTTATGTCAAAGAAACCCTTCGTCCAATACTTTGCAAAGCAATAGCAATAACATTGTATGAGGTAACCCAGGTCGACAGTATGCCCTCTGATGAGATAATACTGAAAATAGTACTAGTATATCGAAATCCAAGAATAACATTAGTTGAAGCAGATGTTTTCTCAACATCATTTCTTCATCCAATGAGAGAATCTTGATGGGGGACTTTAACCTACCTGACATCAATGGGACAACACTGGAAGCTGAATTACTGGGCGACAGGTTGTGACGACTCGTCAATAATAACTACCTAAAACAGTACATGGTAAACCAACCAGAGGGCCTAACATCTTGGACATTGTTCTATCGACTGAAAATCGATTAGTAAAACTGGTAACAATTGAAGAAAAAATATTCGATCATCATGCTATTGAATTCAAAATCACAACAACCAACTATTACGAGAATCAACAGGCCTAAGTAATATTTTTGAAAGGTCAATTTTGACAGCTTGAGGGACAAAATCACATACATAACCTCGGGTACCAATTCAATGGCAGGAGCGCTGCAGTATGCTATGCGTATCTAAGAGATACGGTGGTGTAAGAAAGATAGCGATATATCCCGGAGAGAAAAGTACAGATAAACTCCCCTCGGGGATGAATAATGAAGTTCAAGAATCCATTGCTCGCCGACAGACATTGTACAAAGTCAACAAAAGTAATCCGACACAAGAGTTAGAACAAGCGCATGAGCGGGCTGGTAGGAGAGTGAGAAGAGTAGTCTGAAGCGCAAAGAGATACCAACAAGAACATGCTTCTAAATCAGCCTAGCGCAACCCAAAAGATTTCTGTGCATATGTGAACAAAAGACGTGTTGCTCGTGACAGCATGGGCCCTCTACGAAATAGTGCAGGTGATCAAAAATCATCCGATGAAGTCTATGATACGCATCGAATACTTTGCAACCATTTCCACAGATGCGAATAATAATAATATTCCAGAATTCAAACTGCCTGGAGAAGTGCAACCGTTGGGAAATATTCACTTCTCAAAGGTGAAGTGGAGGAACAACTCGGCAAATACATTTTTCACCAATCTACAGGACCAGATGATCTGTATCCGAGAATGTTACGGAGCCTCTCCGCAACCACAAGTAGTCCGCTGTCGGAGGTCTTCAACAGGTCTATGACTATTGGATTTATTCCATAAGATTAGAAAACAGCAAACACCACTGATATATTCAAGAAGGGTAACAGAGCAGGGTAGCAGCCTTGAATCTTTGATCGGCAAACCTTGCACAGGTTGATGAAAACATGTATAACATGTCACCACGAGAAATATCACCTCATCAAGATAACACAACACGGCTTCGGAAGTAACTTAGCTGTCTGTCCAACGAACTGAACTTTTTCTATAAAGTCAACGAGATATACGATAAAATCAAATCTGTCGACCTTATTTATCTTTCAACAAACATTTTATAAGGTCCCCATTAACGCCTACTTAGAAATGTGGAAGTGCTTGGCATAACTCTAAACGTGGCCAGGTGGCTCCGAAATTGGGTCACGGGTCGCAAGCAACGGGTGTGTGTTGGCCAAGTAAAAATTCATTGGGCTACGGTAACATCAGTGTTCCTGGGCCCCTTCTCTTTATAATTTATATAAATGACCTCGATACCAACATCGTTAATAAGTTATCAAAATTTGCTGCGACACTAAACTTTGCCACATAGCGGAGTGTGAGCAAGATCGCACATTTATCTAAAGGGATCTTGATAAACTAGTGGACTGGTCTGAAATGTGGCAAATGAACTTTAATATTGAAAAATTCACTGTTTGGTATATCGAATCACAAGATCAAAATTATACTTACGTAATGGCAGACCAGCATATGACGGAAGTAGACCAACAACGAGACCTTTGAATTTATTCAACAAAAATTTCAAGTGGAAAACATGCGGAAGTTAGCTACAAGAAAGGCAATAGAGTCCTTGGCTTTGTATCCCGAAACTTCCACTACAAGTCCAAGGATATCGTGCTTCCGTTATATACCCAATCCATTCACCTATGAGGATATATTAACAAAACGAAACGTTCGGCACCGAAGAACAAAAATCATTCCACAACTGAAAAATAAGAGATATTCGCAAAGACTCGACGAATTTAAACTAACATCACTTGAAAGACGACCCATAGGTCAATTATTTGACACCTACAAATACCTAAACCGATTCACTAGAGCTGCTCCTGAAGGCCTCTTCGATCGAGATTATAAGCCGAGGAACAGAAATAATGGTCAGAAACTTCAGCTAGAACCATTCAGAGCACCAGTCGCCGAGAACTTCTTTTCAGTAGAGATACCAAAAATTTCGAACAGATTACAACATGATATGGTAAACAGTAATAACGTACACGCGTTTGAATATCGCCTCAACAATCACTGGGAGATTAATCCACCCCCGTATTGTGAAAATTTGAAGTTAGGACTATTGCTGCGAAGGTGGCAACAGCCTTCGTTGGAACCTTCAGCTTCCGGCAGCCCATGAACGATGGGCACCTCATCCACTCTAGGTGTACTGCAAATTCCATGCTGGACTACTGCTAGAATGGACTCTTCAGCCCGTCTCAGGCCTACTACAACCACTACTGCATTAGGAATGAACCGGCCGACCACTACAAACCGACTGGAAACTATTTCACTTCGAATGAATTTCGCTAATTCAAACAGTGAATCGGATAATTGAATGGTTTGTTCGAGATTGAACTTCAGCTATAACGCCTTTTTGAGTTCACTCCATGTATTCGTGATTTTCCATCCCCTTACGCGTTCAAGTTCAACAGCTGAATGCGACCGCTGATCCAAGTTATTTAATCATCACGTGAATAAGCAAAAATTATATATTGTTAGGAAGCCACAATATTGTATACCAACAATCACCTGTTCTATGGAAGATGTTGACCAGCTCGGACAGTTGGCGCTGAGTAGTAATAGTACTAGAACGTGTTCGCACAAGCACGATGACAGAAGATTCTTTTCCTTCAAAACACTGGTCTCTCGTGCATACTTCTTCAGATGGTAATTGTTAGTACGCTCCAGAAATTATAGCAGACAATTTTGACGCTTTGGATGACTGCCATGGTATTAAATGGACCCGATTCTTTCGATACAAATTGTAAACAGAATTTCGATGACGCGAAATCTAGTGCACCTTTTAACAAAAATAACGTCATGTAGTTCGCAAATGATTTGCTTAAAGCTTCGCGTTTCTATAGCTCGAAAATTCGTGATCTGCCGTTAGTGGTCGCACGCGCCATTAAGCTTTGCAAACATGGCTCAGTGAATTGAAGGCAACATTGGGGATGAACAGCTGTAGTAGAAACGATGTTAAGAACATCACAAAGCACTAATAATTTTAGAAGCTTGAGCCTACTGTGAAATCGAAGGAGGAATATTTTCAACAGGTAAGGCCTACCGTCATTCAATTATAGAATAAATAAACGAGAAAAGTGAATTAAATTTACTTCTAAGATTGAGAGACTTATCAGTACCTAATCGATTCGGATGCCCCCTACATCATTATGTTAATGACTAAGCCGCTGTTCGTCATAACACATAAATTTATTGAATCATTTATCGGTTAATATCATTAAAATATCTAAGAACCAATATATTAAATGGGTTTTCGGCGACAATACTAAACTGATAGACACTCCACACTTGTAATCTTGTATCGACAGAACTTATTGGTGTAGTTCAATGGAAATTTCAACAGCGTCTCAAACAACAAATGGGAGAAGGCAAACTATTTCAATGAGCATCTCGACAGCCCACAAAAACTTGACCGTCTCAGACGAGATGTAACAATTAGATATCCTCCCGACATTGCTATTTGTGTCGCTCTACCTGGCGCTAAATTCTTTTATAGCTAACGTCAGATCAGCCCCTTTCATCTCTGACAACTGTCATATCAGTCACAAATTGTTCCGACTACCTACCTAGGGTACCATTTTTTAACAGCGAACATTCATAGCATTCCTAAGTCAGACCACTGTCATATCCGCCACTGGCATATCAGCCACGAGTTGTTCCGCCAACCGAACTAAGGTACAATTTTACTGGTTATCACTTTAATGAAACTTTTCCTATCAGCTTAACCTAACTTAGAGGTACGTGTTTCTAACCCGCGGGGAAGAGGTACGTATTTCAAACCCGCGGGGCAAATGTACGTATTTTTCTAGGGTACTTAATGCCGTTTTTTTCAGCGTTTATGACAGTTTATTGAAGTTTCATTAAATATATAACCAGTAAAATCGTAGGACTCGTGGCTGATTTGACAGTGGCGGTTATGACAGTGACTGCTCGGAGTGAAGGATGCTATTATTGTTGTGCAAATGCGCGTGGCCTGAAACATTGTTTAGCGCGGAAGCGTGCGCTGAAACATTTTTAGCGGTTATGACAGTGTCCGGCCATGAAAGTAAGCTGAAGAGAAGTGGCGATAGTGCGCGTATGAGGAAATAATTTTAGCGCGAACGATGAGCTCCCCGTTTTCCTGATCCGAATGCATTAGGCAATAAACAGAAAACCATGTCATATTAAATTCAAATCAGCTCACCATCGTAAAATGAACCAGCTCCTGGCATTGCATCATATATTATAACTCATGTAAATAATAAGTTATCTGGAAATCGTTTTCGAGCCAACCAAACTTTCACAATAAATATAACAAAGTTCAATACTTTAGCCCCACAACAAGCTGGACCATCACATGCAATGCTTGCTCACATTTTCTTCATACTGTCTGTTTTCTGGGATTTTATAACAGAGCACTGACTTTCTAAACATAGAATTCCTACCAAAAAATATCGTTCAGAAAAATATATTCTTCCCAAACATTTCGTAATAAATTATTTACTTTAATTGTATCATATACTACCGTGAAAACCACATTATTCATTGATCTGATGAATCGCCTATGAATTTTGCAAGCTCATCCGAATTGCCAGTTTAATATTTCCTTGTCTTCTGGAATAGAAATTGCACTCGCTTATTGCCATGCTTGATCTTCCTTAATCAAGGCTACTGTTCACAGCTGCTGGGCGGTGCAAGCTCATGGGAAATTATTCAGTTGTAAACGAGAAAAGAAAAATAGCGTGTTTAATAAAATATAATCTCAGGCATCCCTTTACCTTGCAACGATATCTGTGCTAGGAAACGATCTCAGCATTCCCGGCAGTGCAGCATGTTTGTTTACTCTACATGTCTTGGTCTGAACTTAGTTGTGTTGCCAATGATAGCAGTCAACTTATATGAGAACGCAATATTTGTTGAGACAGCGCTTGTCCAGCAATAGCGAATCAAATAAGGTAACTAAGTGATGTTACTGTATTGCTGAGATAGAACAAGTAGCCTAAGCTATTATTGTATATGTCGAATATAAAAAAATAGGGCGGAATAACTTTTTTTATTCAATAATCTATTCAAAAGCTCGCAAAGTAAGCTCCAGCATCCGTGCAAGAATAATGAGTTGAGATGCAAGTAAGGGCATAAACTGTTTTATTCATTAATATTTAAAAACCATTCATTTCCATCGTCAAGCAATGGGTTTTCAAATCTTAGCTAAATTAAATTGAACCTAATTTTGGAATATACTATTTGAATTAGCGAAATGAGAAATGGAAATGTATTCGTAACCGATTGTAACCAGTCGGTGGCCGGGCGGACTTCATTTAGCAAAGATATTATTCACGATAAATGCTATTGATAATCTAATAAATTATTATTTCTAGGTGTTGGAGACGCGGAATAACTATATTCAAATTAAGATTTTGTTGACTATTTGCATCAAGCTATTTTATATATGTTGACAACGTAACACTGCAGCGTGGAGGAATGCTATACATGAGTAGTGTATATTGCACCAAGAACGGCAATGGAAATCAGCACCAAGAACGGCAATGGAAATCAGCACCACGAACGGCAATGGAAATTAGCACCATGAATGGCACTGGAAAATAGCACTAAGAATGGCACTGGAAAATATCACCAGGAATGGCACTGGAAAATATCACCAAGAACGCCTTGGATAATTAGTGACTCTATGTATGTGATTTGTGAAGGATTTAGGATGTATGCTTTTAGTGAAGGAATTATATAGATGATAATTAGTGAATGTATGCTTTTAGTGAAGGAATTAGTGAGTACTTATATGATTTTGTGATAGGAATTAGATATAGGATGACTAGATCTTTGAACCTTTTTATCGAATGTATTGGTTAGGATGTATGTGATTTGTTAGTGACTCAGGCACTGTATTTCTCGGACATTGTAGTTTTATGTTAGGATAAATTGATCAAGTTAATTACTGATGATACGTAGAGATAAACAGGAACGCATATTCTTTATGAGTCGGCCGATGTATTTGTTAGGATGTATATATTTTTAGTATGTCTGACTTACTCGCTGTATTTCTCGGACATTGTAGTTATATGTTTATTTTCTTCTATTCTGGTCAAGTGAGTTGCTTACGATACATAGATACATAGAGACTTCCCCGTGACGGGTGGGGAAGAGGGGAGAGGTCGACCGGACTCAGGCGGTGTCCAAACCGCAAATGCTAATTATCGATTTTATCTCCTGACGTGCGGTCACAAAATGATGTTATCTCGAGATAAGACCATCTTGGGGAATTCAGTTGCCCTACGATATCTTTCAGATTCCTTACGATTTTTCTGCTTGCATTGCCTACGTATGGATTATAAAAATATATGTTATTAGGGCTTCTCGATACTGTATATGATTGGAATATTTCGCACGGTATGATATATTACTAGATCGTTATTGAATGCCTCATTTGAATAGACATTTTTACTGCTCGATCCTAAATTGTTAGGATATTCGATGTAGTTTTGCAAGAAATTATTGCACGATTGATTAAATCCATTCGCTTTGTCGCATTTAACGCCGTTCAGAGATTCATCACTAGTCAATGTTAAGAACAAAGCAGATACGATCACGTACTTTTTCCAGATGAATTTATTCTATAGACAATGAAACAAGATTTATTTATACATATATTTAATAATGAAATACACATTTAGGGATAACATCTACATTGATTATAAAGAGCATAATACAGGTGGACATACATATATATTTATTTACATAGGTTCATTTACGTTGTTTCATAGTTTTTTTTCCATTGCATTCTTTCAATGGGTATTTAGGTCGACAATGAGACATGAATATTAGTATATATATTTTTATGTACATAAGAGCATACGGGGATTATTTATGATCGTTTTGAGGATAAAACCTGCTGAGTTAGAGATACTTTCATCATTAAATCGATTACATTCGCCAAACACGGTCTCACCAGCCTCACGTCTCTCCCATGTCAAATCCATTTCTTCATCGATTTCATTAGCCAAGGCACATCGCTTCCTCTTTTTGGTGACGGAAGGCTTATTTACAACGGATTTCTTGGGAATGTCCGGGTGCCCATAGGCAAGAGTTATGCATGAGTCGAGATAGTAGCGCTTATTTTCAAATTTACTGAGGCAGTTTTTGATTGTGCGTACAGTTTGGAGTTGGCATGCCTACGCTCGGATATTGTGTATTGTTTCAAAGTGTGTGTATGTTTTCTGGGTATGTATATCTCTGTATTGTTCATGTTTGATTTTGGCTTGTGTCTGGTAATTTACACCTTTAGCAGCCGATTTTGTTGCGTCGGACTCAAGCAACATGCTGTAACACTTGGGTTGTAAACTGATGATTTCACTCGGGTAGTCATCAGCTGTTTCACTTTTTCAATAGTCTTAGCTGTCTTTTTTTGGATTCATCGAACAAGGAGTGATTTTGGGATAGTTGGAGAAGTCCATGTATTCAGCCATGGGAGCTTGGCGCATTTCCGCTTCAATGTCGGCCACGCCTTAGAACTGGATTAGCAACGAGTCAGTGTCCGAGTAGATGAGCGACACGTTGTCACCGTAGCGTGGCTTCAGTGTGTCATAGAAGAAGCTGTTGACTTTTGCTTTTGCTTTTTCAAGCACGAAGAATCCAACTTGGAGTGGATGAACCAGTCGGACATTTTTTTTCTACGAGAATCATAGGATTGAATGTTTAAGAGGTGCAACTCCATTATGCATCTTTATGGAATTTTCATTATTGATCCCGGCAAATGCATTTTGTATCATTTAGAAGACGATTTACTGAATGGAGGGGTCCTAGACCATTTATGGTTCGGCTACCCACCACCTAATGAGATATATTTATCTACGATTGCTGAGGGAGCTGTATACAACTTAAATTTAGCTTAATATCTATCACATTTTAAACGTTGGGCAAGAGTCGTTTCAGTGCATTTCAATGCTAGTTTAATCGAGTTAAATTTAGGATATTGCAAACGTAGATTTATTCGATATAGTATTTTATTGATAATAGATTTTGACATAATTTTATATACATAAATATACATGGGATATCAATTTTAGGAAAACATAACTTTTTCACATTGAAATTTCAATGTGAGCAGCTCGGCGAAACATAAGTAATGTCTTCGACCACCCTTCTCTTGTGTCATCTTGATCCTTGGTACCAGTGACAGTCTGTGGCTTCTTTATCAATGACGCATATTTATTCCTCACCTGAGGCTGTCAACTCGTCTTATCGGTGTAGGATTTATCATCTGAATGTGTTTTATTTCTCTGCTCTATCGGCGTTCTAGACTAACGCCCTTAGAACACATTTTAGGTAAACGTCGACCTTTGGGAGAAGTGTATGCAACACTTGCAATCCTATCCTTGTAACCAAAACTTTGTATTTAGTCTACAGCGAGCTTTTCATGCACGCTAATTTTTTAATAACTGATACATGTTTATGACATAGAATCGTTTCAGGTTTCTTCTTGCTATTGCCCACATTTCCAATAATTATATTCCCGCAGATTTCCGAAATATACATAATTCTCCTAGCACTCAAACGTTTGAGACATGATTCTCTCTCCTCGTGTTTCATTTCCAATAATTTTGAAACAAAATCAGATATACATGGGATTTTATTATACAATTTTTCACTTCTTATTCATGTCACCCTTTCATTACCCCATTTAATGTTTCGGTTTCCTCCAACGTTTGTAGATTTTTCTTCACATGTCATATCCTCGATATCACTGTCACTGTTATCCCACGTTTTTCCCTTATTTTCATTATTTTCAATTTCGGCTATGGTCTGGGTATACTCCCCTCATTTTACCCAATCTTTATACATTCCACGTTTGGTTGTAACCGGCATCGCACATTCTTTACTACCTGCACCATGTTCACCGTCGTCTATAACATTAGATTGGAAACCCAAGTCCGGTTTATTGTGTTCTATCAATGCCCCCATTGCATTCTTAGAGCTTATATTTCCTCGTTTATTTATAAGATTATCATATTCAAGATAATGGCGTCCTTTGAGATGGCGCCAAAACACGAATGTTGAGCTTGATTTGCTTAAATTTATCTCCGCATGGCAAATAACACATACCCCCGTGTTCTCCTTTTTGGTAAAATACTTCCATATCGTACTGGGCGACGTCTTTCTCCCCTGAAAGCGGACCGCTATCTGAATGACTACAGATATGAGACCATTTTTATGTATTCTTTGTTTACATGCAGATATACAGGGTCGTTTGCGTCACAATGTCTACACCAGGTATATGTGTCATACATTTTATGCAAAAGGGTTACCATACACTGCCAGATGCATTAATTCCTCCCCAACCTAACCTAACCCATAAAACAACATCCCTTGCTGTTGATACAAGATACAGTATTTCATCTGCATCAGCTTCATGTTTTGTTCTGTTAAAAGAAGTAATCATCCTATCCTAACCTAAACTAACTTATGTACGGTTTTCCAGTCAATGTTTTATACGATGCATAATACATAGCTCCACTTATCTCTACATTTTGATCAATTCTTTGCAGCTTGATACACACACATCCAATTTTGATCTAGTAAATCATAAAAAACCTAACCTAACCTATCTTATGTATGATATTCAGTCACTGTTTTATACAATGCATACCAAATATCTCCACTTGACTCTACATTTTGATCTATCCTTTGCAGTTTTGACACCTAATTACTTTTACTTCGCAATCAATCTCGACTCATATATGTTACCAGAATGGTCAGAATTTTCAATCTTAGATGGATTGAATGTTACAAGTGATTCATAATTGTTTCCATCATTCAAATGGGACGACTTCAACTCATACTAGGTCTACCGCATTTTTCCTTTAATATCTCCTGGATCTTCATTCTTTGACGACTTGCACAGTTGATCTGTCTTTTTTCATTCCTATAATTTTTTCGAACTCTTCACGATGACATCGTTTCAAATGTCTCCATACGCTACTCGTCGATTTACGTTTATTCAAAATTTTTTTTTCTGGCACAGTTTACAAGCCCCCATCACCCCATTCCTTTCGAACAATCGATGACTCAAGCTTTAACCCATCCTTCCACAACAGAATCCCAATATTGACTGAATATTTGCTCATCAGTCTCTGATTTATATCTCACCATTCTGTCACACATATACAGTATTTACCCCGCGATAGGTTTATGAGTAGCGTTGTAACCCTTGAAATATATTCTCCTACCGTATTCCAAAATTTCATTTGTTTCCTTCGACCAACGCAATGTATGCAATTTCATCGCTTACCCTTTGAGTTGTAGGATATTATAAACAATTGATTTAGGATTTACGAACTTTATTAGTATTGTTTACAGATCTTGCTGTCATCACCATCAATGACATCTAACTCATTTTTTCGATTACAATAGGACTAGTACAACCACCCATACCCAGCATCACGATGTCTTAGTTTACTCTCAAAATACATCATATATTCCACCATATCTTTGTAGCAAATCAAGCTCTACATTCGTGTTTTGGCGCCATCTCAAAGGACACCATTATCTTGAATATGATAATCTTAAAAATGAACGAGGAAATATAAGCTCTAAGGATGCAATGGGGGCATTGATAGAACATAATAAACCGGACTTGGGTTTCCAATCTAATGGTTTAGACGACGGTGAACATGGTGCAGGTAGTAAAGAATGTGCGATGCCGGTAACAACCAAACGTGGAATGTATAAAGATTGGGTAAAATGGGAGGAGTATACCCAGACCATAGCCGATTTTGAGAATAATGAAAATAAGGGAAAAACGTGGGATAACAGTGACAGTGATATCGAGGATATGACACGTGAAGAAAAATCTACAAACGTTGAATGAAACTGAAATATTAAATGGGGTAATTAAAGGGTGACAAGAATAAGAAGTGAAAAATTGCATAATAAAATCAAATGTATATCTGATTTTGTTTCAAAATGATTGGAAATGAAACACGAGGAGAGAGAATCATGTCTCAATCGTTTGAGTGCTAGGAGAATTATGTATATTTCGGAAATCTGCGGGAATATAATTTATGGAAATGTGGGCAATAGCAAGAAGAAACCTGAAACGATTCGATGTCATAAACATGTAACAGTAATTAAAAAATTAGCGTCCATGAAAAGTCGCTGAAGACTAAATACAAAATTTTGATCACAAGGATAGGATTGCAAGTGTTGCATACACTTCTCCCAAAGGTCGACGTTTACCTAAAATGTGTTCTATGGGCGTTAGTCTAGAACGCCAATAGATCAGAGAAAAAAAAACACAACCAGATGATAAATCCTACACCGATAAGACGAGTTGACAGCTTCAGGTGAGGAATAAATATACTTCATTGATAAAGAAGTCACAGACTGTCACTGGTACCAAGGATCAAGATAACACAAGAGAAGGGTGGTCGAAGACATTATTTATGTTTCGCCGAGCTGCTCACATTGAAATTTCATTGTGAAAAAAATATGTTTTCCTAAAAAAGATATCCCATGTATATTTATGTATATATAATTATGTCAAAATCTATTATCAATAAAATAATATTTCTAATAAATCTTTGTTTGCAATATCCTAAATTTACCTCGATTAAACTAGCATTGAAATGCACTGAAAACGACTCTTGCCCCACGTTGAAAATGTGATAGATATTAAGCTAAATTTAAGTTGTATACAGCTCCCTCAGCAATCGTAAATAAATATATCTCATTAGGTGAAGGGTAGCCGAACCATAAATGGTCTAGGACCCCTCCTTTCAGTATATCGTCTTCTAAATGATACAGAATACATTTGCAGGGGATCAATAACGGAAATTCCATATAGATGCATAATGGAGTTGCACCTCTTAAACATTCAATCCTATGATTCTCGTGGAAAAAAAATGTCCGACTGGTTCATCCACTCCAAGTTGGATTCTACGTGCTTGAAAAAGCTAAAGCAAAAGTCAACAGCTTCTTCTATGACACACTGAAACCACGCTACGGTGACAACGTCTCGCTCATCTACTCGGACACTGACTCGTTGCTAATCCAGTTCAAAGACGTGGCCGACATTGAAGCGGAAATGCGCCAAGCTCCCATGACTGAATACATGGACTTCTCCAAATATCCCAAAATCTCCCCTTGTTCGATGAATCCAAGAAAGGACAGCTAGGACTATTGAAAAAGCGAAACAGCTGATGACTACCCGAGTGAAATCATCAGTTTACAACCCAAGTGTTACAGCATGTTGCTTGAGTCCGACGCAACAAAATCGGCTGCTAATGGTGTCAATTACCAGACACAAGCCAAAATCAAACATGAACAATACAGAGATATACATACCCAGAAAACATACACACACTTTGAAACAATACACAATATCCGAGCGCAGGCATGCCAACTCCAAACTGTACGCACAATCAAAAACTGCCTCAGTAAATTCGAAAATAAGCGCTACTATCTCGACGCATGCATAACTCTTGCCTATGGGCACCCGGACATTCCCAAGAAATCCGTTGGAAATTAACCTACCGTCACTAAAAAGAGGAAGCGATGTGCCTTGGCTAATGAAATCGACGAAGATATGGATTTAACATGGGAGAGACGTGAGGCGGGTGAGACCGTGTTTGGCGAATGTAATCGATTTAATGATGAAAGTATCTCTAACTCAGCAGGTTTTATCTTTAAAACGATCATAAATAATCCTCGTATGCTCTTATGGACATAAAAATATATATACTAATATTCTTGTCTCATTGTCGACCTGAATACCCATTGAAAGAATGCAATGGAAAGAAACCCATGAAAGCAACGTAAATGAACCTTTGTAAATAAATATATATGTATGTCCACCTTTATTATGCTCTTTATAATCAATGTAAATGTTATCCCTAAATGTGTATTTCATTGTTAAATATATGAAAAAAAATCTTGTTTCATTGTCTATAGAATAATTTCATCTGAAAAAAGTACGTGATCGTATCTGTTTTGTTCTTTACATTGACTAGTGATGAATCTCTGAACGGCGTTAAATGCGACAAAGCGAATGGACTTAATCAATCGTGCAACATATTTCTTGCAAAACTACATCGAATATCCTAACAATTTAGGATCGAGCAGTAAAAATGACTATTCAAATGAGGCATTCAATAACAATCTAGTAATATATCATACCGTGCGGAATATTCCAATCATATACAGTATCGAGAAGCCCTCATAACATATATCTTTATAATCCATACGTAAGCAATGCAAGCAGAAAAATCGTTAGGAATCTGAAAGATATCGTGAGGCAACTGAATTTCCCAGGATGGTCTTATCTCGAGATAACATCATTGTGTGACCGCACGTCAAGAGATAAAGTCGATAATTAGCATTTGCGGTTTGGACACCGCCTGAGTCCGGTCGACCTCTCCCCTCTTCCCCACCCGTCACGGGGCAGTCTCTATGTATCGTAAGCAACTCACTTGACCAGAATAGAAGAAAATAAACATAAAACTACAATGTCCGAGAAATACAGTGCCTGAGTCACTAACAAATAACATACATCCTAACCAATACATTCGATAAAAAGGTTCAAAGATCTAGTCATCCTATATATAATTCCTTCACAAAATCATATAAGTACTCACTAATTCCTTCACTAAAAGCATACATTCACTAATTATCATCTATCTAATTCCTTTACTAAAAGCATACATCCTAAATCCTTCACAAATAACATACATAGAGTCACTAATTATCCAGGGCGTTCTTGGTGATATTTTCCAGTGCCATTCTTGGTGATATTTTCCAGTGCCATTGTTGGTGCTATTTTCCAGTGTCATTCTTGGTGCTAATTTCCATTGCCGTTCTTGGTGCTAATTTACATTGCCGTGCTTGGTGCTAATTTCCATTGCTGTTCTTGGTGCTATATACACTACTTACATGACGCTAACTTCTTTTATAGCTAGTTAAATCAACCCTTTGCTTCTCCGCCAACTGTCATATCAGCCACAAGTTGTTTCATCTACTTAACTAAGGTACCATATTTTAACAGCAAACTATCATAGCACCTTCACTTAGAGCAGCCAATGTCTTTTCCGCCACTATCATATGTCACGATTCGTACCATTTTACTGGATATCACTTTGATGAAACTTTTTCTACCCAACCTAACCTAACCTAACCTAGGGGTACATGTTTCTAACCCGTGGAACAAAAGTACGTGTTCGTAACCCGCGAGGCAAACGTACGTATTATTCTAGGGTACGTAATGCCGTTTTTTGGCGGTTACGACACGGTCCGGTTGTGGGAGTGTTTCAAATGCGCGTGGCCTGAAACATTATTCAGCGCGAAAGTACGTGTGCTGAAAGATTTTTAGCAGCTTATGACAAAGTCTGGCGATGACAGTGAGCTGAAGTGAAGTAGTGCTAGTTGGCGTGTGCCGAAATATTTCTAGCGCAAACGCTGGGCTCCCATATCACATGAATAACCTAAACGTGCAATTTCTGAAACCAGTTTTTGTCTGTGTAGGAAGTTTGCAATGTAAGGTAAACTTTATTTTGCAGGAACAGTCAATGTGGTATTGAAACAAAAATATTAAGAACAAATATCTGTGTATACCGGAGTATTTTATGCATTAAGGCATATGCCTGAACTGTCTTAAGCAAGTAAGGTAGTGTGCTGGGCAACAATATTATTGTCAACATTGCTGGACGATTGTGGGCTAGTCCAGCTCACTAATTGATAGGATTATGGAGCAAACTCCGGTAATGATGACAATTATCGTGTTTATTTAGAAGTATTCTGACGTAGCAAATTAGTGAACCTGGCATAGTTTAATAAATTATTCATCATGCATGCCAGGCTACTTTAAAGTGGTTCGCTGGATTACATTTGTGTCGAATATAGAATTTCAGTGTTACTGTGCGCGTCCGTGCGCGCATCGGAGTGAAATGACCTCCCTCTATCACAACACCGGATATACGGGAACTTATGATAGTGCCCACCTGCATCCGCGGGAACACTGAGAGACTTCGTTTGTGAAGCAACGTACATATCTAGTATCTAAGGTCGAAAAGAACATTACTCTGTTTCCTGGATTATTTCTGGCCGCTATTTACATTTAAAAATAAAATAAAGTTTCTGTCGTCCTTCGTTTTCATTCTTGCCGAGTGAAAAGAACGGATGCTAACGTTTATACGTTGGTAAAGAAAAAAACAATGAAATGTTGGCTTATACTATTCAAAACAATAATCGATGTAGTAAATAGATGAAACAAGATCAACAGTCACGATAAACTGAAACATAATTCAGGACGCCTGTGTACTGGATGAATGCTAACTTTCATACCCTGAACAATAAAAAATTCGGGCAAAATTTATGGTGGAATGTTTGAATTTTATACGTTGAACAGTAATAATCATAAGCGTTGGATGAGAACCGATTACAGTAATCGTAAAATAGAACACAAACTTAAGCCATTTAGGTCAGCACATATTGAAAATAAATAAGTTCTACACATGTTTAGATGAACGCGGGCGAATGAATGAGCCACCATATGGATTGCCGATCATTGCAAATTCACACAAAACCGTTTCGAAATAGAATCAGTTCCTCTTTGTCCACAAAGAAGCTATTTTTACTTCAAATGTGCAGAGGTTGTTGGTCATTCCGCAAATCAAGTCTGCAAATCGCTAATCCGCGAATCAGCGGACTATGGACATGTTAAAGGATTAGAGTTAGCGGAATGACATAATCGGAAAACCACTAATCGCAATTTTTTCCACAAATTTCTTCCATTTTTTTATTTGACAAATATATACATTATAATTAAATGCAAGATATTGCATACAGTGAATATAAATATATATAAATGCATTCCATTAAGGAGTACGTGGATAATAAATACGCATGTAAAATGATCGAAACAAAACAGAACGTGTTCAATCATGTTTGATACTCGTACGGTATGGAACAAGTGGTAATAAACGTGCTATACTTATCATAACTGTAGCCGTGGGAGGTTGTTTGCTGGTGCAGTGTACACAGCGCATGCTGGTATACTGAATAGTTATGGTCTAAACAGTTAAGGCGTCTAAGATATGGCACAGTATATATTATAATTTTACTTATTAACGGAAGAAAATGGATTTCAACGTGATATCAAAACCAGTGAAGTGATGTCTAATGTTTTATCGATCGAGAAATAGAGCTGAAGCATTTCGATGTGTACAGTTGTTGTTGGCCGATTGCTGAACCGCCCACAAGGGCCACAACAGAAGCTTCCTGGTTTGACTGCCAGCCTCATGAGGGAAATAATATAAAGTGTATGCTAGTATGTGATTTTTACCATTTTTTTTTCTTCAGGTTTCTGAATATGTAATAATGTAATAGTGATACGTAATAGGCAGTCATGCTTCTGATTATTAATAAAGGAAATTCGTGTGTTTTGGGAACTGAATCACTGCTTATGACATGTATTAACAGTGACCATGTACTGGGGCACATAATGAACATATCTGCGTAATTAAAAATTTCAAGATTTCGTACGCCGTTGCCTTCATTAAGCTGGCCTGTTAGCACCGTCTTCATGAGCCCGAGTGAGGAGAGGAGGTCCTGATAGCTGACACCTCTAGCCAAGGGGACAGCCAGCTTTCTCAAATTAACGAAATCGTGAATAGGCCGCTGATCATAGAGTACGTCGAAAATTACTTTGGCCCAAGTGAATGTTTTGATACAAGGAACTTATGTACTCAGCGAACTCGCATTACACTACGGAAGGCAGCGCCGTGGGGAGTATCCCGATTTCGTGGCTGCCCTGTGTGTCAGCTCTATGCGAGGCAGACGCTCATTAGGAGTCAGGTGAATAAATTTTTAATGTTTACAAAATTATCTCATTATTAAATATTTCATTGCATAAATAAACCAATCGTTTCAGAAAAAAATATCAAATAATAAATTTCACATTTTAAAAGTTAATATATCTCTTCATACTGTTTTAATATATCTCTTCAAACTGATTAAGCTCTTTTCTGTGATTTGTTTGTGTTCTATACATAGATGATTCATTTTTTTACATTAACCATATATTTTTCTCCTGGACATTTATATGTATACAGTTCTAAGCAATGTATCTACAACAATACAGATTGAAACATAGTGGCTAAATTATCTCCTTGGAGTAATTGAACTAATTTCCCATTTTTGAGCAGTGCCACATCATCCGCCCGTTCCCACGCCCTAAAGAAGAGACCAAGCATCATCGAGTCCGTCGTCAAGGATAAATTCAACGAGCTTACCTGACGGACTCTCGTACTTTGCGTGACTCCGTGGAATAAGTTGAAACAGATATCAATGCCCCCTCCTGGAGGAAGGCAACCAGATACATTGCTCTATAGGGACAGACCCCAAAGGCGACATGAATCACCTTCTGGCGGAAGTCACCAATGTTGCGACAACGGCCGACAGCTGGTCCGCTCACAACAGGAGCTTCCTCGGGATAACTGTGCACTGGGTCGACCCAGTCATCCTCAAAAGTAAAAAGTTGTCCTCGGAATAAAGGAGATCGTTGATCAGCAACGCGAAACTTACATGGCTAACGCCATATTGAAACTGCATCAGGAGTTATGCATTTCCAGTAAGGTCATCAGCACACCGCCGGACAATGGCACTAACAATGTAGCCGCCTACAAGATGATCGCCGATAATGATGAAGATGATGAAGAGGGGTTAGGGTAATTCAACCAAAACCGTATTGGTGGGGGACGCCCTAAAGGAGGAGACGGACAAGGACATCTGCCGCTAATTCTGTCAACCTGAAGGTGACGACAGACTTCAGCAAGGTGAGCATCAAAATTTTACTTCCAGTTAGTTTACCATCTTATTGAAATAAAAATACTCAAAAGAAATATTATGTTTTGCATTAATAATCTATACTAAATATGATAAAATTAAATAGTAAATTCTTATTTATAGAAGTAGTCGTGTTATTACATCTAATAAATCAATGAAATAATAAAAAAAAAAAAATTAAGGTGAACAGTTGACAATCTGGAGGAACTGCCATAACAGGAGACAGTGGCGGCTATTGAGATCAAGGAGGCCGTCGGCAAAAAAGCGTCTGACGCTAGGGGTGACGCGATGTAACTCGAATTACGACTCCTGCACTGGGCTGTTTGAGGTGCTAGAAGACACCGAGAAGAAGGACAAGGTGAGCGTGGTCATCCACAAACAGGGCTTCCCGGTATTTTATGAGGGTGACAAGGGTTTTCTTGGTCAGTATTGTAAAATTATGAGACCTTTGGCTAAATATCTGAATGTCCTCTAGTCTGGGGAGTATGCCTACATGAATATTCTCTTGCCCAACCTCAAGCTCGTGAAGGACCAAGAGGAAGAATTGAGCCCTTACACCAGCATCGTCGAGGGCCACGAGCTGATAAACTACTAGCTGGGAAACAACGAGAATCCGAGGGTGGCTTTTAGGGGAAGATTTGATTACTTGTTTCATGAGCATGGACCTTCTGATGACCACAGCCCTCCACTCACACTTCAAACTTGGAGTGATTGATTACCTTAATAAGGAGTTAAAAGACATAATCAGGAAAAGGGTTATCCCTGGATTATGCACTAGATCGTCACTGATATAGAGGTCGCTGAATTCCATGTGCAGCAAGTGATTGAGGAGGACCCCTTCATGTGTAGGAGGGGGGGACATCACCCAGCCGCCGTTGACTCTAAGCAGTCTCCAAGGGAATTTGGACAGCACCTGTGGGGCTGTAACAAGGTGAAAGTAAAGTACACATCCCACTCTCCGTTGATCAATTTCCCCGCTAGTAAGAAATGCCTGGTTGGACTTATTCAAGTACAACTCCCCCCTATTTCTTCCGCGGACGTGGAGAGGTTCTTCACCATCGGATCTGATATCATCAGACCCAAAAGGTCATCCTTGACGGCAGACAGCTTCGAGGAGCTGGTCTTTCTCAAAGGGAACCTGCATCTGTTGAAAGGAGAGAACTGGCTGTTCCAGATCGAGGTGAAAGTTGGCTCGCATTGAATTATTGAATATATTGGAACAAAAAAAAAAAAACTTATATATCAGGTTGTATTATCGATGAATTATTCATCGACTTTTTTAAATAACTATTTAGAAGGCTAAACATTTTTGCGTTATATGAGAAGCGTTAGCTGATTAGTGTTAGCGGATTGCCGTTTAGAGGAATGGCCAACAAGGTTAAGGGGTTAGCGGCTACCGGGCTAACGAAAATTAGTGGGTGCCTACCTCTGGTTAACTCCCTCTGGGATATTAAGTAAAACTTCTAAGCAAATATAACTGATAAGCGAGTGAAACATTTTCCTCCGTTGTATACTTCATTGTCTGCAAGTCCCTGGCAACAATAAAATGTTTCAATTTTGAACAATCACAAAGCAGTACATAGGTGGTAAAAAAGAGTTTAGACAGTTCAAATAATTACAAAAAAATCGTAACTTTGAGATGAAAAACAGTTCTTCGAACTATTGAAATGAAACTAGTGGGATTTTTTTTAACACGTTTTATCATTGACAGCTTGGTGTGGATATTTATATTTGAACAAGAATTTACTATCATACTGAGAGATGAATAAACACACGCGATAAATAACCTGGAGTAACAATAGAATAGCAATGTAGTTCTACCCGAATGATTTAAACACCCAGGACATGATGAATCCTACTATCTGTATTTGATAACATGTAAGCACTAGAAAAAGTAAAATTTTCTGTATAACAATGCACCTACGGTCTAATTCATTTAGCATTTCTAGTCGCAACATCAACGTTATCAATAAAAATATAGTCTTTACGAATGCTTCCACAGCGTATAACTAATTTGACGTGCAACTAGGTAGTTTCATGTAGGTACATTAGTAATTCTTGGCTAGAATATATGAAGTTATGGTCGAATTATTGTTAACTAATTATTTGAGTGACTAAAACCCTGATGAGGCCATAGTCTCTAACCATTTGTTGTTTCCCCAGAGTCTCTGCTTAGTCGATTGGGAAGGGCATTGTTTTATGAATTCATGTTCTTTTCGTTTCGGTTGGCTTGAATGGCGTCTTGTGCTGGCTGTTTGGCTGCGTCGTCAGGTGTGAAAGAAATTTGGGTTTTAGGCAAGTTAAACTTTCCTTTTTTGAGCTACATATTGTCAATATGATTATGCTTCCAATAAATTGGTGTCTGCAAACTTAGATACGATCTGTGGGCTTTTTATGGCGATTGCCAATGCTCGTATGGTCCGTATTTCGTAACCAGTAAATGTAGAACAAAACATTTACCGGAATAAATTAGGCACCCAGTGTCGACAGGTATAAATAGAGCGTAAGGAGTAACGTTTCACATGTTTAAAAAATATCCAGTGCTAACACAAATCATACTTATTATATAATTATCAGAACAATAAGACGGATTATACAATTACCTTTTGTTTAGAATTAGAAACTTAACTATAAAAGAAAATAAGGTCGGATGACTATAGTAGTAAGTCTGGAACTTAAGTGACAATCGTACAATGGCGAGAGATGAGATACTGGTGAGAGTGAGTTTCTCCTGAATAATATCGGCTGACAGGCGTGAACAGCCTCAGACAAGGAAACGCAACGGCAGATGAGGGTCATAAAATAGAGGATGCACTTCAATAATTCCAACCAAGAAGAAGTGTTTCTGTTTTGTTTTATGTGCGAACATTTGAAGAAGCAGTTCCTCTTTAATACAGATGATCGAGAAGGGTAGGGTGTGAGCATAGCACAGAGGCACGCTGACTGCGGCTTATTGCTTAACTGAGAAGACAATTAAACACTTTATACAATTGGATACTGTCAGAGTGGACCATCGGCTTGAACATTAATCGACGTTGCTGCGCTCGCAATTCAATAGTTGACGTTCCATTGATGAAAATAGGAGTTCAGTTAAACTTGCTTCTGATCAAAACCCACATAATTTGCACCATGGAAAGACAATGACTTAATAATTCTGATCAGATACTTGTATTTTAAATTGAAGGCTACCGACCTAGGCGACACTCTATGAATGCTTTTGTGCCCTGTTAAACACCAGAGGAAGTGATGCCAACCGTACATAGGATAGGAGCTTATGGGTCTGAGTCGGTGGGGTGAATAATGCACGGCTATCTGCTAGAAATGTACTTGACAGTACGGGAAACCACGCGTAATATATGCGGGATTCGGCAACTACGAAAAACTGGAAACGAGGAGCGACTCAACCCTTACGGGGCTCACAATAACACAGAAAAAATGAAAACCTATAAAAAACAACATAGCACGAACAAGTACAAATGAGGCACGACCAGGGCTCTCCTAAATTGGTGTCTACAGTGATAAATGCTAATAATGGTATTCCGTTAATACGTTACACGATTCGTGTTGGAACTAGTGTGCGAGTACTCTATAACAGCCCAGACGGGGAACAACATAAGAGTTACGCACGATTACGATTTACGAAATATGTCCCGGCTTTGCATATATATCTACCGTGCCTGCTGCTGTCAGAGTCACCGTCCTGTAATTTCATCCGGCGGTGAGTTGCCCGACCCTGTACTGAGAGGGTTGTAGCTATACTAGTGAGAGGGATCCAAGAACGTTGTCAGCTAATTCAGCTTGAAATGAAATGTTTTTAATGTATGTTGACAGATTTAACACACCTTTTTCAGTTCTGAAATATCGTGTTTACTGTTGCACGTAAATAAGTATTCAAAACATTGCATTAGCATTTCAATGCTTTGTAGTCTTTAAGCACCAATCATCGCACAAGTTCGGCATTAAAACTAAAGCAAACCTCAGTGTTTCCTCTCGATATACATGTTAACCGAATTATTTTGAATTGTTAATTTTCGAAAGAATTCTAGTGCGGCACCATGTGAAGGGTGATTATAATGCTGCTGCCGTAACCACGACGTGTTGTAGGAGGCGACTAATAGGTGTAGAGGGAGGTAGCTAGGGATCCCTTCCTCCAAAAATTCCTCCCTCCATGACGGCAATACGAGCTGTAGGACCAGAGTTTTACGCCTCGTTGATTCCTGTTTGTTAGGATCTCTGAATGTGAGTGACTATAGTTAGAATGTAAAATGGGAGAATTTTGATATATGTGTCTGGAAGAAGTTTGATGTGTTGGCGCTGAGTGAAACAATGTGGATTTGATTTGATTTGATTTGATTTGATTTGATTTGGGCCTTTTTTCCACCAGAGCCTCAACGTGAGTCATAAAAGGCTCCCCAGTAGGGCGCGAGACAATGTGGAATGGCAGAGGCGAACGTGAGTTTTACGTGGTGAGTGAAAGGAAGGCGGGCAGGGAGTAGGGTATGACATGAGAGTAGCTTTTATAGTGCCAACACAGCCCTGTGAATAGGGGTGCCACAACAGCCCTGTGAATAGGGGCCCCAAAACAGCCCTGTGAATAGACGTTCCAAAACAGCCCTGTGAATAGGGGTGCCAAATATGCCCTGGAGAAAGGTGGTGCGAATATGCCCTGGAGATATGGGGTACGAATATGCCTTAGAGATATGGGGTACGAATATGCCCTGGATATATGGTGTGCAAATATGCCCTGTGAATAGGGGTGCCAAAACAGCCCTGGGAACCCTAACAACGATTACGCCCGGGGGATAGGGGAGGGGAGTCCGTCGCGCGAGATAGGGGCTAGAAAAACAGCCCTGGAGATAGGGACTACAAATATGTTATGTGAAGGATTATAGATGGGAATAAATAGCGGTGGGGGAGGGATCGACCGGAGTCAGGGGGTGTCCAAAACGCAAATGTAAAGGAATAAGATGGTCTGTACCACATAGAGACAATTACTCATGTCGGTTTCAATTTAGTTATGACAGTTAGCGATTTTATCTTTGTATGTGCAGTCGTACGAGTTTTGAAAGTAAATGACTTTTTTCCTATTTTAATGTATATATTTTTCAGAGAATCGTCAGGATCCAATGTTAAGAAACGTTCTGGTCAATTGCTTATGGGGTCTGTAACCACATAGAGACAATTACTCAAGTGGGTTTCAATTTAGCTATGACAATTAGCGATTTTATCTCTGGATGTGCGGTCCTCTTGGAGAATTGTTTTTCCATACGGGAAAATTTCAGTTTACTAACGGTATCTGGTTGCTTTCATTTAACGATTGCTTACGGAGGGATTATATAGATGAACGTTATTAGGTTTTGTCAACGCTATATATGATTGTTTTGGAATATTTCGCACGGTACGAGGGCATGATATATATATTACTATGTTTGTTATTGAATGACTCATTGAATAGAAGCCATTGTTTATACATGATATTTTATATTGCACGATTGATATTATTGATCAAATCTATTTGCTTTGTCGCATTTAACGATATATTTTTCAGAGATTCGTCAGGATCCAATGTTAAGAAACAAACAGTTGCAGATACGTTCACGTAGTTTTTCAGATGATTTTTTTTTCTGTAGACAATGAAACAAGGTTTGTTTATACATATATATTAATGGATTTAAATACACATTTAGGTGAACAATTTTAGGGTTGTGGCCTAACATTCACGCGTATTCATAAACATATTACAGGTGGACAATCAATCATGGTCAATCAAATATATTTATTTGATTCACATAGAATCCTTTACATCGTTTTTATGGGTTCGTTACAAATCTTTACAATGCATATTTTTCAATACCTATTTAGGTTGTCAATGGGAGAAGTTTATTATTATAATTTTTATATTTTTATATACATATGACCATACAAGGATTATTTACATTTTTATGAACATTCCAAGGACAAAACCTGTTGAGGTACACGTACTTTCATCATTAGGTCGAGTACATACGCCAAAGACGGTCTCACCCGGCTTGCGTCTCTTCCATGTTAAATCCATTTCTTCATCGATTTCATTAGCCAAGGCATATCGCTTCCTCTTCTTAGTGATGGTATGTTTATTTACAATGAATTTTTTGTGAATGTCCGGGTGGCCATAGGCAAGAGTTGTGCATGCGTCGAGATAGTAGCGCTTATTCTAAAATTTACTGAGGCAGTTTTTGATAGTGCGTACAGTTTGGAGTTGGCATGCTTGCGCACGAATGTTGTGTATTGTCTCAAAGTGTGTTTATGTTTTCTGGTTATGTATATCTCTGTATTGTTCATGTTTGATTTTGGCTTGTGTCTGGCAATTGACACCTTTAGCAGCCGATTTTGTTGCGTCGGACTCAAGCAACATGCTGTAACACTTTGATTGTAAGCAGATGATTTCACTCGGGTAGTCATCAGCTGTTTCGCTTTTCAGTAGTCCTAGCTGTCCTTTCTTGGATTCATCGAACATGGTGGGATTTTTAGGATAGTTGGAGAAGTCCATGTATTCAGCCAGGGGAGCTTGGCGCATTTCCGCTTCAATGTCGGCCACGCCTTTGAACTGGTACAGCAACGAGTCAGTGTCCGAGTAGATGAGCGAGACGTTGTCACTGTAGCGTGGCTTCAGTGTGTCGTAGAAGAAGCTGTAGACTTTTGCTTATGTTTTTTTCAAGCACGAACAATCCAACTTGGAGTGGATGACACATTCGGATATTTTTTTTTTGCTTGAGAATCATAATGACTGTTTCGGAGCGATGGCGTTGCAGTTTTTTAGGTGCGCGTTGAAAGCGTGTTTTCGGAACTCGTTGGGGGATGCACTGGGATATCCTTTACACGAAAATATAATTTTTTCACACCGAAAATTCGACGTGACAATCTTGGCAAAACATAAGTAATGACTTCGACCTCCCTCACTTGTGTTATCTTGATCCTTGGTACCAAAACAGTCTGTGGGTTCTTCATCATTGACATATATATAGTCGTCACCTGAGGCTGTCGACTCGTCATATCGGTGTAAGATTTATCATCTGGGTGCGCTTTTTTCTCTGATATATTGGTGTTCTAGACTAACGCCCTTTTTACACATTTTAGATGAACGATGACCTTGGGAGAAGTGTATGCAATACTTGTATTCCTATCCATTTAATCAAAACTTTTTTTTTCTTCAGCGAGCTTTTTATGGACGCTAATTTTGAATTACTGTTACATGTTTATAACATCGAATCGTTTCAGATTTCTTCTTGCTATTATCAACATTTTCATTCATTATAATCCCGCAGATTACCAATAATTTTGAAACAATGTCAGATAAACATTTGATTTTATTATGCAATTTTTACAGTTCTTATACTCTATACCCTTTCTTTACCCTATTTGATAATTCGGTTCCCTTCAAGGTTCGGAATTTTTCATGCATTTATCACGGATTGATACCGCCATATGCCGGCAAATGCCGGTATAATGCAGGCGTATTCACGGCTTGATCCCACCATATGGCGGCAAATGCCGGCAGAAGCTGGTATAATGTAGGCATTTTCACGGTCGATGTCGGTATAATGTTGGCATTTGCACACATTTTTGTAAAGGGTTTCCATAAACTGCTGGATGCATTAATACCTACGCAACCTAATCTAACCTATAGAACAACATCCCTTGCTGTTTGTTACAAGATATTCATTAGGCATCAGCTTCATGCTATGTTATGTTATAAGAAGTAATAATCCTATCCTAGATTGACCTAACATATGTACGGTATTCAGTCAATGTTTTGTACGATGCATAATACATATCTCCACTTGACTCCACATTTTGATCTATCCTTTGCAGTTTTGATAACTTACACCTAATTATTTCTAGTTCGCAATCAATCTCGAGTCATATATGTTACCAGAGAGGTCGGATTTTTTTCAATCTTACGAGACATGATTCGCTCTCCTCATTTTTCATTACCAGTAATTTTAAAACAAAGTCAGATATACATTTAATTTTCATTATTCAATTTTGCACTTCTTATACATGACATCCTTTCATTACCCATTTGATAATTCGGTTTCTTTCAACGTTCGAGATTTTTCATGCATTTTATCATGGTTTGATACCGGCATATGCCGGCATGTGCCAGCATATGCCGGTATAATGTAGCTGTATTTACGGTTTGATCCCGTCATATGCCGGCATATGGCGGCATATGCCGGCATACGCTCGTATAATGTAGGCGTATTCACGGTCGTTGTCGGTATAATTTCGGCATTTACACACATTTTGTGTAAATTCTTTAAACTATTTGATAATTTGGTTTCCTTCAACGTTCGGGATTTTTTCATGCATTTTATCCCGGATTGATACCGTCATATGCCGGCATATGCCGGTATAATGTAGGCGTATTCACGGTTTGATCCCGCCACATGGCGGCATATGCCGGTACGTGCTGGTATAATGTAGGCGTCTTCACGGTCGATGTCGGTATAATGTTGGCATTTACACACATTTCAGCAAAAGGGTTGCCATACACTGCCAGATACATTAATACCTACACAACCTAACCTAACTCCACTTTTCTCTACATTTTGATCAATCCTTTGCAGTTTGATACACACATCCAATTCTGATATAGTAAATCATCAAAAACCTAACATAAACTAACTTACGTACGGTATTCAGTCATTGATTTTTACCATGCATGATACATATCTCCATTTATCTCTACATTTTTGATCAATCCTTTGCAGTATGAGACACACATCCAATTCTGAACTTGTAAATCATCCAAAAACTAACCTAACCTAACTTATGTACGATATTTAGTCACTGTTTTATTCAATGCATAACAAATATCTCCACTTGACTCTACATTTTTTGTTGTATCCTTTGCAGCTTTGATAACTTACACTTAATTATTTCTACTTCGCTTTCAATTTCGACTCATATATGTTACCTGATAGGTCAGGTTAGTTTTTGGATGATTTACAAGTTCAGAATTGGATGTGTGTATCATACTGCAAGAGATTGATCAAAAATGTAGAGATAAGTGGAGATATGTATTATGCATCGAATAAATCAATGACTGAAAACCGTACGTAACTTTGGTTATGTTAGGTTTTTGATGATTTACAAGATCAGAATTGGATGTGCGTATCAAACTGCAAAGGATTGATCAAAATGTAGAGAAAAATGGGGTTAGGTTAGGTTGCGTAGGTATTAATGTATCTGGCAGTGAATGGTAACCCTTTTGCAAAAACGGGGGTAAATGCCGACATTATTCCGACATCGATCGTAAATATGCCTACATCATACCAGCAAATGCGTGCATATGCCGGCAAATGGCGGGATCAAACCGTGAATATAGTATTATACCGGCATATGCCGGTATCAAACCGTGATAATATGCATGAAATCTCTCGAACGTTGAATGAAACCGAATTATCAATTCGGGTAATGTAAGGATGTCATGAATAAGAAGTGTAAAATTGCATAATAAAAATTAAATGTATACCTTACTTTGCTGTAAAATTATTGGTAATGAAACATGAGGAGAGAGAACAATGTCTCCTAACATTGAAAAAAATCCGACCTCTATGGTAACATATCTGACTCAAAATTGATTGCGAAGTAGAAATAATTAGGTGTAAGTTATCGAAACTGCAACGGATAGATCAAAATGGATAGTCAAGTGGAGATATGTATTATGCATCGTATAAAAAAATTGACTGGATACCTTTATAAGTTAGGTTAGTCTAGGATAGGATGATTACTCCTTCTGACACAACATAGCATGAAGCTGATGCCTACTAAACATCTTGTAACAAACAGCAAGGGATGTTGTTCTATAGGTTAGGTTGCGTAGGTATTAATGCATCCGGCAGTGTATGGAAACCCTTTACAAAAATGTGTGTAAATGTCGACATTATACCGACATCGACCGTGATTACGCCTACATTATACCAGCATATGCCTGCGTATGGCGGGATCAAACCGGGAATACAGCTACATAATACCGGCATATATCGGCATATGCCGGTATCAAACCGTGATAAATGCATGAAAAATCTCGAAAGTTGAAGGAAACCGAATTGTCAAATTGGGTAATGTATGGATGTCAAGTATAAGAAGTGTAAAGTTGCATAATAAAAATTAAATGAATACATGACTTTGTTTTAAAATTATTGGTAATGAAACATGAGGAGAGAGAATCATGTCTCCTAAGATTGAAAAAAATCCGACCTCTCTGGTAACATACATGACTTGAGATTGATTGCGAAGTGGAAATAATTAGGTGTAAGTTATCAAAACTACAAAGGATAGATCAAAATGTAGAGTCAAGTGGAGATATGTATTATGCATCGTATAAAAAATTGACTGAATACCGTACATAAGTTGGGTTAGTCTAGGATAGGATGATTACTTTTTTTAACATAACATAACATGAAGCTGATGCCTATTAAATATCTTGTAACAAACAGCAAGGGATGTTGTTCTAATGGTTAGGTTAGGTTGCGTAGGTATTAATGCACCCGGCAGTGTATGGAAACCCATTTACAAAAATGTGTTTAAATGCCAACATTATACCGACATCGACCGTTAATACGCCTACATTATACCAGCATATGTCGGCATTTGCCGCCAAATGGCGGGATCAAACCGTGAATAAGCCTACATTATACCGGCATATGCCTGCATATGGCGGTATCAATCCGTGAAAAATGCATGAAAAATCCCGAAAGTAGAAAAAAAAAGAATTATCGAATAGGGTTAAGAAAGGGTGTCGAGTATAAGAAGTGTAAAAATTGCATAATAAAATCAAATATACATCTGACTTTGTTTCAAAATTATTGGTAATGAAACACGAGGAGAGAGAATCATGTCTCAAACGTTTGAGTGCAAGAAAAATTATGTATATTTCGGAAATCTGCTGGAATATAAAGAATGAAAGTGTTGATAATAGCAAGAAGAAATGTTAAACGGTTCGATGTTATAAAATTGTAACAGTAATTCAAAATCAGCGTCCATAAAAAGCTCGCTGAAGAATAAAAACAAAGTTTTGGTTACAAGGATAGGAATACAAGTAATGCATACACTTCTCCCACAGATCGTCATTTTTCTAAAATGTGTACTAAGAGCGTTAGTCTAGAACACCAATATATCAGAGAGAAAAACGCACCCAGATGATAAATCCTACACCGATATGACGAGTCAACAGCTTCAGGAGAGGACTAAATATATGTCATTTAAAAAGAACCCACAGACTGTCATTGGTACCAAGGATCAAGATAACACAAGAGAGGGAGGTCGAAGTCATTACTTATGTTTCGCTAAGATGCTCACGTCAAATTTTCGGTGTGAAAAAGTTATGTTCCGTATAAAGGATATCCCAGTGCATCCCCATATGAGTTCCGAAAACACGCTGTCAACGCGCACCTAAAAAACTGCTACGATCGGCTCCGAAACAGTCATCATGATCCTCAAGCAAAAAAAAATATCCGAATTGTTCATCCACTCCAAGTTGGATTGTTCGTGCTTGAAAAAAGCATAAGCAAAAGTCTACAGCTTCTTCTACGACACACTGAAGCCACGCTACGTTGACAACGTCTCGCTCATCTACTCGGACACTGACTCGTTGCTGTTCCAGTTCAAAGGCGTGGCCGACATTGAAGCGGAAATGCGCCAAGCTCCCCTGGCTGAATACATGGACTTCTCCAACTATCCCAAAAATCACCCAATGTTCGATGAATCCAAGAAAGGACAGCTAGGACTACTGAAAAGCGAAACAGCTGATGACTACCCGAGTAAAATCATCTGCTTACAACCCAAGTATTACATCATGTTGCTTGAGTCCGACGCAACAAAATCGGCTGCTAAAGGTGTCAATTACCAGACACAAGCCAAAATCAAACATGAACAATACAGAGATATACATAACCAGAAAACATAAACACACTTTGAGACCATACACACAACATTCGTGCGCAAGCATGCCAGCTTCAAACTGTACGCACTATCAAAAACTGCCTCATTAAATTTGAGAATAAACGCTTCTATCTCGACGCATGCACAACTCTTGCCTATGGCCATCCGGACATTCCCCCAAAATCCATTGAAAATAAACCTGCCGTCATTAAAAAAGAGGAAGCGATGTGCCTTGGCTAATGAAATCGACAAAGAAATGGATTTAACATGGGAAAGACGCAAGCCGGGTGAGACCGTCTTTGGCGTATGTACTTGACTTAATGATCAAAGTACGTGTACCTCAACAGGTTTTATCCTCGGAATGTTCATAAAAATGTAAATAATCTTTGAATGCCCCTATGTATATAAAAATATGCAAATTAGATTAATAAACTTGTCTCATTGGCCACCTAAATAGGCATTGAAAATCATGCATTGGAAAGAACTGTAACGAAAACCATAAAACGTTGTAAATGACTCTATGTAAATCAAATAAATATATATAATTGACCATGATTGATTGTCCACCTGTAATATGTTTATGAATACGCGTGAATGTTATGCCAAATTCCTAGAATTGTTCACCTAAATGTGTATTTAATTCCAAAAATATATGTGTATAGATAAACCATGTTTTATTGTCTTCAGAAAAAGAATCACCTGAAAAACTACGTGAACGTATCTGCAACTGTTTGTTTCCTAACATTGGATCTTGACGAACCTCTGAAAAGATATCGTTAAATGCGACAAAGCGAATGGATTTAATCAACAAAATCAATCGTGCAATATAAAATATCATGTAAAACAATGGCTTCTATTCAACGAGTCATTCAATAACAAACATAGTAATAT
>SDVV010000393.1:0-32504 GCA_016164225.1 Gammarus roeselii | reverse complement strand
ACGGTTGGTGTTGTTTGCGCATTTTGGCGATTGGTTCTGGATAATAAACAGCGAGCCGGCATCGAGAGGTCTGGGCGAACGTGACGTCAGAGATGAACGTTCTAGAAGTTTATAGTTTTCGGCTAATTGGAAATTACAGTGCGACAAAGACGAGATCTCATTCGGAGGATCCTGAACGGATATTGTGGAACAAACGCTGGGCCTAACTTTATGACTGCCGCCAGCACATGTGCTATGCATCGTTACACAAGAGTAGCGTGTGTGAGAACACGGAATGCATAGCATGAGGTTGCTCGATGAGCACACACGGACATAATGAGCATACTTAGACATGAAGTATAATGAGAATGGCTCATGAAATGTTTGATTTACACGTGACTGCAATAATTGAATAAAATGTAGTTATTACAGTAGTGAGGCGATAGTAAGATATTTGTAGTAGATAAAACATAGTACAGTATAGTTGGGCGCTTGTGGTGAGGAAAGCGACGCCACAATCTCATTTTTGAATCTCTCTGTAGGTAGCTGAAACATTTCCGTTCAGTTAGTACAAACTGCTTCCAACCATAATAGCAGTGCAACAAATATTTTTTTGGGGGAAATAAATACGTATACCTACGCTCAAAAAAAACATGAGACATGCATCAGAAGGAATAAATGATTAAGAGAAATACCTTGACACAAATATCGCAACAACGCCTTCCTGACAACAAAGCTGAGTGGGTTTTTTCTTAACTCTCCGTAGACAGGGACAAGAACATAGGTCTCTGTGTGGTTAGATTATTTTATACTCGCATACAGACACCGGCGAGGAGGTTCTTATATGGTCAACTACTAGTCGGAAAAGAAACGGTGACCACAGAGGCAGAGAAAGATACCAGAAAATGAATATTTTCTGTTGTAGGATATACAAATTAATAGTGTGTACCTAGATTTACCTTGGCAAGTGCAACTTGCGTAAACAAGGCTTACCTTGGATCTTGCCCCACAGAAGACAGGTGAGAATAACATTGAGCGGACTAAGAGCGGACTAATAAATACAGTTGCAGATTTCTGCAGCAAAACACTCCCGTAAATACCTGGATGCAAGATTTCAACTGTATACAACTGCACAGTTGCAGCTAGCTTTGAGGAATTCCTTGACCAAAGGCTACACTAGGATTTTCAAATTGGTATTCTGCTCACATGATAGCAATCTTTAGGTCTGAGTAGCACTCTACCTTGATCCATGACCATGTATAGATATATATATAGTGTAAATAACATTTTTAATTGGTGACATCTCATGCAACTATCATACATCCAGAATGCATAATTCTGGGTCATAAACATAAAAATTAAAGTGAGTAAGATTCTTCCATTATGGACCCTTACACTCCCATTTTTTATTCCTGGTAGCTACACCCATAGTGATATGATATTTTCTTTCTTGTGGTATCCATTTTTATTACATGCACCCAATCTGTCTGCCTGTATGAGGCAGGCAGAATGGTATGTGATCATCTCCTATGTGGCACCTTTTTAGCTACAAATGTTTTTATGTGCAGCCTTCATCCCTGCTGCAAACCTAGGACAAAAGAAAACATTATTTTTATTGTACGGCATCCCACTTTAGGCGAGATCAAAACCGAATTCTCGACTGGATCACAAAAAATCCCCAATTCCCACCCGCGGTAAAGCAACGCCACCGGGATTTTCTTGTCGGCTTTCCTATCTCCATTCTTTTCCCTTTCTATATTACTTCCGATGTCCTCATTCAGTTAAATTGGGATCAATACCAAAGATTTTACTTACCCTTGTCTGTTATTGTCCTTGTGTCTGTATTTTGGTGCTTGCCCATAATACTCAACCTCATTTGTGAATATAATATAAACTTGGAGTCAGATTGTGCCTTGACAGTGAAAGCACCGCGTTCACTTGAAGTTTATCGTTCACAGACAGGCAGGCAGACTGGGAGTAGGTAGTGAAACTGCATGAGGGAAATAACATATCAACTAGAGGAACAAACTAAGCAGTCATAGATCAAAAATATTGGCATTGACACCGACTACCGCAGAGTAAGGTGCTAATTTTAATAATTAACTCACCAGCTCATTAAATTTGTATTGATAAATTAAAAAAAAAATGTGTATGAAACAAACTGGCACACAGGAAAAATATGTAACATCACAATTCTGTGATTTTGATAAAGTTTTTGTGCCAACTGGTGTCAGCCGATTCAAAGCTACTACTGCACAAGTGACCTGCTGGTGTATTCACAACACACACCAAAGCACATTGGATACCTATTTCAATTTCCAATTTTTGTGGCAACCTTGGTGTTAAAAGCTCGTGCTCAACTACAAATGGTGCAACCTTGTCTCGGTGAAAATGCTCAGTGAATTTGAGGTATTGCAAACTCACAGCACACAGTATTAAATCATTTATTTCCATCGGCTAGCAATAGGTTTTCATTACATAGGTCTAACACACCAAGCTTATTTATAAAAATGTTGTATTTGAATTAGCGAAGCGATAAATAAAAATAAATTTGTGACAGCACATCTCCTGTCGGCGGCCGATTTGTAGCTACTTTTTGTTGCAAAACAGTTTTTACAATATGTGCTATCTTTTTGAGTGAACCGCAAATGTGGCTAACATATATATTTACATATAGGTAAGGGAATGGAAGCGAGAGGGAAAGATTGATGCTGTGTTGCAAGCATAGTTGGACAAATTTGTGTGAGTAGTGTAGAGTGGGCGAGGAGGGTAGGAGAAGAAATGAGGAAGCACTGAGAGGGCCCTATTGCTGCGACCGTGTTGGAAAGGCGGTGCATGGGAGCCAACTGTGTGGGGATGATAAAGAGTCACTAATTGGTGATTTGTAGTTTGAATTTCAGTTCGAGGGTGATGAGAGGGCGAAAGGATGTGAGTTGTCTGCAAGCAGATGTCCGAATTTTAGTTTGAGGGTGATGAGAGGGCGAAAGGATGTGAGTTGTCTGCGAACAGATGTCCTTTGCTGACGTATGATGGGGTGATGATACGAGATGATGGCTAAATGATGGAGGGAAGTAGAGGAAGGGAGGAGACCAGAGTAATAATTTCTTGCTTCTGACATTGTTATAGTGTAGGGATTGCAATACCACAACCCTCTGAGGAACGTTCGTGCTAGCGTGTTGAAGAATTTGATAATTCCACTATTGTTCAGGCTAGCATTCTCCGAATGAAACAATCGTTCGTCGGGGGCACCACTGGATTTGTCTCTTAGTTTGCCTTTTGGGATAACTTTGAGCCTCAAGGAGTGGCAAAGACTCATGAAACGGCACCTCTGTTCCATTGTTTTAAGATTGAGGGGTTCTGCCACATACGTCTTAGCATTTTGGTTTCTCGTTAAAATTGCAGTGGATATTTTGACTACTATCTCATTTTCGACGTAGTCCGTGAGCACAATAATGTAATTTTTAAATGGATTTGCGCTTGCAAAGATTTTGAACAAGGCACCATAATCGTTAATATTTATGTTTTCAAAAGTGCATCCATCTGAAAGGTCGGACGTTAGCACATGTTTCATGAGGATATCACCAATGAGTTTTGTCTTAGTGGCCTTGGTATTTTCTGTTAACCCGGTGCTGGTGCCTGATGCTTCACAGTGAGCCGGTTTTGCTGTTGCGGATTTTTCTGTTAATGTGTTGATTAAAGGCTCTGTATCGGAGGAAGAAATGAGAGTTATGGACTCAGTTTCAGAGGTACAAAGGGTGGGAGATGGAGAGTTCAGCAGCATTGGGTGAGTATCTGTCCCTGAATGAGCTACCCCGTGGGAGAAGGTAGGCTCCTCTGTATCGCATATTGGGGCACATGCGCTTACCACCAGAGTGTGTGAGCAATGCGGCAGCTCTATAATTATAGGCTTGCTAGTTCTGGTGCATTTTTGGCTTTTGCATGTTATGCATTCTCTGTTATTCATGACACATGCGCATTTCTCGCATGTTCCACTATAACACATGCAGCAGGATTTGCTTCTGTTGGCAGTGTGGCTGTGGGGCGACATGTCTTTACTTCAAGGTTAAATCTCAGTGAAGTGGACTACTTAGAGGGTTTGTTGTTGGAAGGGCTTAGAGAGCGTCTTATTAGCTTATCATTTTAGAGCTCTGCGTTAAGAGGAGGACCCGTGACGTTATATTGTGCAGAATCGTATGTGGGTATTGCTTATCGTTCAAACACATATAAATCTTTGTTCAATCTTTCAAAACCGTTTCAATCTTGGTCCAATCTATTTTACTGCGTCATTCCTACTTGCTTTTAATTGTGTGTCAGCATTACAAACTCTTTGTAATTATAAAAACAGTATATTCAGAAAAGAGGCAGAGACAAATAATTAGCTAGTAATTTCAATAAATGCTGACCAAGCCTACACAAAGCTGTTTGATATAAACTTAATCGGAAGACGCAGGTACAAGATGTTATTCTATTGGTAGAAGAAAATTGCACCAAGTAATTAAGTTTTGGGTCATAACAATTTGTTTAAATTATCCAAAATTTTGCTAATATTTAGAAATCATTCAGACAAGAGGGACTAATATTTTAGCTAAAAATTATAATAAATGTTGACTGGCCAAAAAGAGATTTGTCATAGCGTAAACTTGAAAATTCTGAAAAAAATACTCATAATCATTTATCTCAACTTGAAATTTTTGAGTCGTCGTTCACCTTACAATATGTTCTTCAGAGCCTCCCATTTGCGAAGGTTGATGAGACATAGGCAGAAAAGATATAACAATCTCTTCTAGTGTATGAAGTACCTGATGGTTAATTTGAAGTCCAAAAGGTTGGCAGGCTTAAACTGCGATGCAATTTACTTGAAGAACCGGAATGAGTCCTAAACAAGGAAGGAGAGGCAGTAGAAAAGAGGGCGGAGGTAGAGAGCAGCATAAGCTACTCATGACAGTGGGATGGAGAGGGGCGCGCACATGTGTACACATTAGTCGGAGCCGCACATAACTACAATGTTTCAGATAAGGTATGCCCAAAACGACAGCCGAAATATAGATAATTTTCACAAATAATCTTGAAGTAACAGGAAAAGAGATGGGCTACCTTGGTTTAGACGGTTGTTGGGAAATAATTGAATAAATTAAATTATTTTATACGAATGAAAATTCAACAGAAAATAATCTTGAGCAAAACACGAATGAATGCTATGACGCTCAAAAAGTAATCTACTCAGACGTGTATAACAGATTCGCACAATCTAACCCTCCTAGATATTATTAATTAGAGTAGCTGTTTTATTTACAATCTGTGTCTTAGAGCCAGTTATGTGTGCTGGTTAATGCGATCTAGGAAGAAACAATATACACTTGTTCAAGAAAATTTTACAATAAGTTATGTTAAGTAGTACAGAAAACATTAACACAATTTGCCATCAAACGAATGCGCTTTCAAGAATCGCTTGCCAGTCGCCGATTTTATTTGTGCCAAAGATACACAATGAGTGATCTACAGTCCATAAGAAATTACAGGCTTATACTATGGTGTGTAATTTATTGGAGGAAATGCGATGAGTTCTAATTGTCAAAATTATAACGTATTACGTTAATACAAATTAATCCACAGAGTTATGAACTAAAAACCATGGTAATGCGCAAAGAATGACTACCGATCTATTGAACATGTCGCAGTTCCATTTACATTTTATTCGCTGACACGCTGCATTTTCGGGGTACAGAATAAAATATATCGCGGTTTTGCATGAAATGTTGCAAGTACTTATATAGCACGGTGAAATTGTTCAAACTGTGCTCATGTTCTTTACCGTTTCACTACATAATAGTTAAATTTAAAATATATATGCAAGCACTCAACAAATAAAATTTTTAATTCATCAAAGACAAAGCGACGAATATGTTCGCAAGAAAGGAAAGATCAAAATTGGTTGTTCCCGATCAAATGAAGATATTCAGATGAAGATATTCAGTTCAAGTATTGACTGCATGTGACGCAGCCTGATCGGAGGAGCTGTGGAAAAAGGGGTGAGGGCGGGGGTAGAGAGCAGCAGCCGTTCATGACCATGTGATGATAGGCACGCACGTTTGAACACGTCAGTCTGAAATGTAAGGTGTGACGTTTTGCTTGGCGTTCTTGCGTCAAGTTTTCAAGCGCGAGTTAAAGCTTTTTCAATATTATGTGGGATTTATTTTCTTATGTTGTACAGCTGAGATATGATCGAAAAAAGACTGCCGGAATCATTCCGCCCAAGATAAATAGAGAAGAAAAGGCTACACTGATCAAGGTCTGACAATGAAATTTCCTTAAAGATGATTATCAGCTGACAAACATTTAGAGAGTGAAATTCTTTATTTTCTGCGAGGTATTTTACCAGGAATGTAACACGAGTTTAAAAATGTTATGAGATTATTCAAACTAGAGAAGTTGAGAGACATGGAAATTAATACATGTGGTGCAGCGGCACACAAAAACGTGAAGTTATTGGTCTAAAAGTTGCATTTAGGCGAGCATCTTGCTCACGCGGACATCTTATGATTATTATCTCGCGCGTTGTAAATGAAGATTGATTGATTTTCCTAACTTTGATGCAATAAAAAATTGGATAACTTATCACATTGAGATTTCAAGTAACAAGAAAAGTAACCTACACAGACATGAATTGAAGCTAATAGTAAAATTGAAGCAAACTGAAAAATTACCTTGGCATATTTTCCTATAAAAAATACTAAAGTAAATGACCTGAGCGCAGGATAAAAGATAATGAACGCATTAAAGTGATCTAAGAAACACGAAATACGAGATAACTGTCGAACAAATGCAAACTGAGAAAAGATTCTTCTAGAACATTACATGAGAAAATTAAACCTTGAAATAATCTTGGGAGCAACGAGCTTATGAGCTCAAAGTGGTTTATGAGCTCAAAAAAAAAGATCAACAGACACATTGAATAATTAAACATAATTATCTATCTTGTGGCGGAAATATACTTGGCACAGGCAATAAGCCACCAAAAAGTTCAACTGACTAAGTGAAGTGTAACTTTTTGAACGGCAAGAAGGAGAGAGTAAAATATCAGCACTGGAGAAATTGAAATGTGTTGACCCTCAAGCTGGCCCAAAACAGCAGCTGGAATGAAACGTGGGTCCACTGTTTGGCTAGAGGGATTCTGAGGCAGGTCGAAGCAGTTGAAGTTGAACAACAATTGGTTGCAGCGAGGTATTTTGCTGGCCGACGAGAATAGCTCTCGGATATGCACAAATACTTCAAAATTCGACCATGTTACCACAAATTCCGGTTGAGCGTAACACCTATGGATAGGTGAACAGTTCACACATCGAGTTGAAACAAAAACAGATTCACTAGAACCTGATGACCAGGTGTATGATCACAAGCACGAGGAGCGCAGCAAGACTCACTAATTGCCTAATGACTTCTAATGATATGTCAATAAAGAATATATCTCATGTATCTACTCTAACACCCTTTCGCAAATACTGCCTAGAAGTAGCGCAGTGTAGACGTGTGTACATGCGCAAAAGTCCCTCAGGAGCGTTGATGCCGCTAGATGATGCTAATAGCTTGAATGCCGCCAGATGATACTAGCAGCGTTGACGCGGTCAGATGACGCTAGGATCGTTGATGCCGCCAGATGACGCTAGGAGCGTTGAAGCCGCCAGACGATGTTAGCAGCGTTGATACCGCCATATGACGCTAGGACATCGATGTCCCCCGATGGCACGAGAAGCGATGATGCCGCCAGATGACGCTAAGAGCATTGATGTCACCAGATGACGCTAGCAGCGTTGATGCAGTCAGTTGACACTCGGAGCGTTGATGCCGCCAGACGACGCTTGCAGCGTTGATGCCACCAGATGACGCTGGGAGCGTTGATATCACCAAATGACGCTAGCAGCGTTGATGTCGCCAGTTGACTCTAGGGCATTGATGTCGCCAGATGACGCTAGGAGCGTTGATGTCACCAAATGACGCTAGCAGCGTTGATGACGCTAGGAGCGTTGATGCCGTCAGATGACGCTAGAAGCGTTGATGCCGCCAGATTACGCTAGGAGCGTTGATGTCACCAGATGACGCTAGAAGCGTTGATGCCGCCAGTTGACGCTAGGAAGCGTTGATGCCAACAGATGAACGCTAGGAGCGTTGATGTCGCTAGTTGACGCTAGGAGCGTTGACGTCACCAGATGACGCTAGGAGCGTTGATGCCGCCAGATGACGCTAGAAGCGTTGATGCCGCCAGATGACGCTAGGAGCGTGGATGTCATAGATGACGCTAGGAGCGTTGATGCCGCTAGATGACGCAAGGAGCGTTGATGCCAACAGATGACGCTAGGAGCGTTGATGACGCCACTTGACGCGTTGATGTCACCAGATGATGCTAGGAGCGTTAATGCCGCCAGATGACGCTAGAAGCGTTGATGCCGCCAGATGACGCTAGGAGCGTTGATGCTACCAGATGACGCTAGGGGCGTTAATGTCACCAGTTGACGCTAGGAGCGTGGATGTCATAGATGACGCTAGGAGCGTTGATGCCGCCAGATGACGCTAGGAGCGTTGATGCCAACAGATGACGCTAGGAGCGTTGATGACACCAGTTGACGCTGGGAGCGTTGATGTCACCAGATGACGCTAGAAGCGTTGATGCCACCGGATGACGCTAGCAGCGACGATGTCACAAAATGACGCTATCAGCGTTGATGTCGCCAGCTGACGCTAGATGCGTTGATGCCACCAGATGACGCTAGCAGCGGTGATGCAGCCAGATGACGCTAGGAGCGTTGATGTCACCAGATGACGCTAGCAGCGTTGATGTCACCAGTTAACGCTAAAAGCGTTGATGTCACCAGATGACGCTAGGAGCGTTGATGGCGCCAGTTGACGCTAGGAGCGTTGAAGCCGCCAGACGATGTTAGCAGCGTTGATACCGCCATATGACGCTAGGACATCGATGTCTCCCGATGGCGCGAGGAGCGATGATGCCGCCAGATGACGCTAGGAGCGTTGATGTCACCAGATGACGCAAGCAGCATTGATGCAGCCAGTTGACACTCGGGTCGTTGATGTCGCCAGATGACGCTAGGAGCGTTGATGTCGCCAGTTGACGCTAGGAGCGTTGATGCCGCCAGATGACGCTAGCAGCGTTGATGCCGCCAGATGACGCTAGGAGCGTTGATATCACCAAATGACGCTAGCAGCGTTGATGACGCTAGCAGCGTTGATGTCGCCAGTTGACTCTAGGAGCATTGATGCCGCCAGATGACGCTAGGAGCGTTGATGTCACCAAATGACGCTAGCAGCGTTGATGTCGCCTGATGACGCTAGGAGCGTTGATGCCGCCAGATGACGCTAGAAGCGTTGATGCCGCCAGATTACGCTAGGAGCGTTGATGTCACCAAATGACGCTAGACGCGTTGATGCCGCCAGTTGACACTAAGAAGCGTTGATGCCAACAGATGACGCTAGGAGCGTTGATGTCGCTAGTTGACGCTAGGAGCGTTGATGTCACCAGATGACGCTAGGAGCAGTAATGCCGCCAGATGACGCTAGAAGCGTTGATGCTGCCAGATGACGCTAGGAGCGTTGATGCCGCTAGATGACGCTAGGGGCGATAATGTCGCCAGTTGACGCTAGGAGCGTGGATGTCATAGATGACGCTAGGAGCGTTGATGCCGCCAGATGACGCTAGGAGCGTTGATGACGCCAGTTGACGCTGAGATCGTTGATGTCACCAGATGACGCTAGCAGCGTTGATGCCGCCAGATGACGCTAGGAGCGTTGATGCCACCAGATGACGCTAGCAGCGTTGATGCAGCCAGATGACGCTAGGAGCGTTGATGTCACCAGATGACGCTAGCAACGGTGATGCAGCCAGATGACGCTAGTAGCGTTGATGTCACCAGATGACGCTAGCAGCGTTGATGTCACCAGTTGACGCTAGGAGCGTTGATGTCGCCAGATGACGCTAGCAGCGTTGATGTCGCCAGTTGACGCTAGGAGCGTTGATGTCGCCAGATGACGCTAGCAGCGTTGATGTCACCAAATGACGCTAGAAGCGTTGATGCCGCCATATGACGCTAGCAGCGTTGATGCAGCCAGATGACGCTAGGAGCGTTGATGTCACCAGATGACGCTAGCAGGGTTGATGCCGCCAGTTGACGCTAGGAGCGCTGATGTCGCCAGATGACGCTAGTAGCGTTGATGTCACCAGATGATGCTGGCAGCGTTGTTGCCGCCAGATGACGCTAGGAGCGTTGATGCCACCAGATGACGCTAGCAGCGTTGATGTCACTAAATGACGCTAGCAGCGTTGATGTCGCCTGTTCAAGGAGCGTTGGTGTCGCCAGATGACGCTAGCAGCGTTGATGCCGCCAGATGACGCTGGGATCATTGATGCCGCCAGGTGACGCTAGGATCATTGATGCCGCCAGATGACGCTAGAAGCGTTAATATCGCCAGATGACGCTAGGATCGTTGATGCCGCTAGCAATGTTTATTTTAAGAGGGGTCAACACTTCAGTGGGAACTGTTGGAGATAAAAGCACTGGACGGATGACGGGGTGCATGGGGTATGGAAGGAACGAGCATCTTTGGAAACACTCCGAACAATTTACTTTTGAATATGTCAAATGTTACTTTAACATCCTTTCACGAACTCTGCCTAGAAGAGTCTTTCGGCTGAGCGGTTTAAAGCCCCTGTCTGCCTTTAAATGACCGCAGTATGTGGTGAGAGACAGGAGAGCAGCGGAGTGGAGGGGGGAGAAGGGCATCGTTTGAGGGTTCTTCACTGTCTTCTGTTTTGTGTTACTCACAAGGGACGAGAGTACGGAATTTTTGGTTCATGTCCATGCATCGAATTTTCGGATACGCGATAAGACTTTCTCCGATATTGTACGTGAGCGGCTTTCTCACTCTTGAAATTTCTTGCGTTCATTTGGGTTCCTGCTTACGTGAAATGACTCGGATCTCAATCTAGTGTAATTGATTGAGTATTCAGCAGCTGTTCAGTGGAACTATGAGGCACTATATCGTGGTAAAATCACACAGCTGGATGCGTGGCTTTTCTGACACTTCTACGGGGCCGAGTATGGCGGGTTCATTCATATTCAATATCACGTATCAGTTAAATTGATGAATTCAACATCACTAACACTGTTTTCAATGTGACTCTGACACCAATCCTCCTAAATTCCACTAAAACTGTGGAGCTCGGCTGCACACACCCTCACACGGCGGCGGACGGACGGTAAATGAATTGAATATTCATTTCAATCTCTCAACAAAAACAATTTGCAGACCACACCTAGGTACACATTCCCCATTGACAACAGATATTGCAATTAGAAAAAAAATATTTCCAGTCGGTCAACAAAATCACAACTTGAAAACAGAGCATCGCCGACCAAACCCACACAACCAACATGGCAGAGGACGGGAACCCTGACAACAACCTTATTGTAGGAAATCCATCAACTTCCAACAGCATAACTGCAAGCAAGGACTTTAATGTCACACCTTACATGCATGAAGCATCAGCTTTCTGGTTCTACTTGCTAGAAGCCGACTTCACAGCACATGCCATAACAGATGACCAAACAAAAGTCCGGTTGACGTCCAAAGCCCTGCCACCCCAATTACGATTATCACTTCAGGACATAGTCAAGAATGAAGGAGACAGCCGCTATACTAAAGGTAAAGACAAAATTACTCCCTTAAACACACTACCGGAATCAGTTCGCATAAGACAAATTCTGAACAAAGAACGTCGAGAAACCTGCACAATGGCACAGTTCCTGGCCCATCTTCGACATCTTCTTGGTAGTGACTTGGAATCCGTTGCACAACACAACAGCCCGTTCTTGAAGGAAATGCTCATGAGGGAAATACCGACCAATATCATATATGCATTATTGGTCATCAATAAGACAACCCTAACTGACATTGTGAAGGCAACAGACAAAATACTAACTAAATACCCAGAGTAAAACATTCCAGTAAACAACTATCAGTAGTGTTCAGCCAACATCCACACCACAGCCACAACACAACACACCCATGCACAGCGACACCAATCTAACTATCAATGCTCTGACCTCACGAATGTCAGAGATGGATTTAAAAAGTGGAACACTCTCACAGGAAAAGGACCATCAGCTGAAAAGAATTGACCACCCGGAGAGAGCAATCCACAATCTAGAAGACAAAATTAATAAAGAACAACAACCATACCTGACCAAACAGCAAAAGCTAGAACAACGACTACATTACAACAACCATGGAAACAGAGGAAGAAACACTTCCCACCGACGTGAACCTTCTGCAGAAAACAGAACGCGTTGTCATTTCCACAGGCGCTCTGGCAAAAATGCTCGCAGATGCACACTGCCATGTGACATGAGCAACATTTTCAACAACCAGGAGGGAAACTGATATTCCGTGATGACAACACGAGCACCGTCACGGCAATAACCCTCAAGAAGACTCGTCTCCTAACCATAACCGACAGAAAAAGCCAGTTCACATTCGTAATAGACACAGGTGCTGCTGTCTCTGTCATTCCACCTCAAGCAACCGACCTCAGAAATGAGGAAGTTAGCAGCCTTCGCGCTGCCAATGGTTCCCGCATACCCATCTATGGTGAGCGACTAATGACCCTCAATATAGGCCTGCAAAAGGATATAACTTGCCCACTCATCATAGCCCAGATTGACCAACCAATTATCGGTGCTGACTTGCTTGTCCACAACACGCTCGTGGTAGACCAACATAACAGGCGGCTCATGGATACCTCCACGAGCCTGACTGCCTCCGCAGGTTTGGCTTAAGCCGGTGCAACACTCAACACCCTAGAAGAAGACCCAGACTGCTATAGAAGATTACTTGAGAAACACAAAACCATCACGATGCCCAACACTGCATTGACAGAACCTAAGCATGATGTGGGACACATCATCACAAAAACGGGACAAACAGTTTTCGTGCGCCCCAGGCGACTTAATCCTAAAGTCGCAGACTCGGCTAAAGAAGCCGTAAAAGGAATGCTGCAGGATGGGATCATCCGACCTAGTAAAAGCCCTTGGGCTTTACCATTACATGTGGTACCCAAGAAGGTTGGCTTGAGATTGTGCGGAGACTACATAAGTGTTAACTTCCGGACGGTACGCGATAGCTACCCTCAAAAACACCTGCAAGACTTTTCATCCCAACTGGCAGGTAAAACCATCATCTCCAAGGTCGGCCTAGCCAGTGCCTACTTCCAAATCCCCATGGACGAGAAAAGCATACCCAAAACGGCTATCACCACCCCTTTTGGACCTTTTGAGTTCACGCGCATGCCCTATGGCCTCAGCGGTGCAGCTCAAATCTTTCAACGATTCCTTGACACAGTCCTCCGTGACATATCCGTTGCAGGACGCCCAGTCACGAACTTCAATTACGTCGACGACATACTAGATGCTAGCTCAAATGAGACTGAGCATCTCCAAGACCGTGAAGAACTTTTCACCAGACTAGCAGCTCATGAGCTAGTCATTCACCTGCTCAAAATTGAATTTAGACGCCCCAAAGTGAACTTCCCTGGACACAGAATAACCTCACAGGGAATTCTGTCGTTGCCCATGAAGGTCAAGGCTATCAACGATTTTGAGGAGCCCGTGTTTATCAGGACGCTCCGAACATTCTGTGGGATGATACATTTTGACAACAGATTCTTGCATGACATTGCCTCAGTCATGGCACCACTCAACACACTTCTTTCGGGGAAACACAGGAAGAATGACAAAATTGCGTGGAACCCAGAAGAAAACCAGGCATTTGAAAATGCAAAAGCAGCACTAGCTCAAGCAACAATGCTTCATCACACATTGCCTGATGCACCAACTGCAATTGCAGTGGATGCTTCCAACACCACAGTGGAAGCAGTGCTACAGCAGCTTCAAGACAATGAATGGAGACCGCTTGCTTTCTTCAGCAAGAAACTACAGCCAAGGGAGAGGAAATACTCCACCTACGGTCGATAATTGCTCGCAGCTCATCTATCAGTGAAGCACTTCCGCTACTTCATCGTAGGCATAGACTTTACCATCATCACCGATCATAAACCATTGGTTGGTGCACTTCACAAACGACAGGAACGAGACATCCCTCGGGAGAGCCGCCAACTCTCCTACATCAGTCAGTTCGCAACTGGTATCCGAAAAATTGCTGGAGAAAAGAACCAAGTCACAGACGCCTTGTCACGATGTCATGATCAAGAGGAACCAGTCACGCAACTGCCTCCTGAACAAAACGACGAGGATTGTGATTACCTGCTCACAGTAATTTTCACGGACATTGATGAAGAACGACTTCGCACGGAACAACTTCAAGACCAAGTGTTGAAAGCACTACCCGAAGATGAGGATTTATCCTTCCGCCTACACCAAGTTGATAGAATTTACATGCACATCCATGACAATGTGTGCTGACCTTACATTCCATAGCCAATGGGCATGGGATTCTTCCACAAGGTGCACAACATCGCCCATCCCGGGAAGCGTGCTACAGTTCAGCAACTTGCCACGCATTATGTGTGGCCAGTCATGAAGAAAGACATCCGACAATGGTTTGAGCAGTGCACAAACTCTCAAAAAGGCAAAATAATTCGTCACAACTTCGTTCCATCACAAACCATTCCATCAGAAGGAGGAAAGTTTGCGCAGGTACATCTCGATCTTGTGGGACCCTTACCGCACAATGAGGGGTACAAATACCTACTCACCATGATTGACAGACATACCCGCTGACCTGAAATCTGTCCCATCAAAGATGCACGAGCAGAAACAGTCAGCAAAGCTTTCCTTGCCACCTGGATCTCACACTATGGTTGCCCCATGAGCATCCCCACAGACCGCGGTCCTCAGTTGGAATCAGCATTATGGACCAGTCTCATGGAAATCCTTGGTTCGGTGCGAAGCAGGACCACCGCTTACCATCCTCAGGCCAATGGCCTGATCGAACGCCTCCACCGACGAGTCAAGGATGCATCAAAACACAGGCAGATCCTCACCACTGGGTGAAAAAACTTCCACTCATCCTCCTAAGCATGCAAACCGCAGTAAAAGAGGATATCGGCTATACAGCCGCAGAACTCATGTTTAGAGTAAACTTGCGACTTCCATGTGACCTATTGGTCAGAAACCGCAATCCTCCACTAACCGACATACCTGAGTAAAACCAAAGACTCCAAAGCTTCATGAACGAAGTTGGTCCGGCACAGTCCCGACCAATTCAACCAGCAGAGGAGCACCTCGACCCCAAACTCATAACAGCGACGCACGTCTTTGTCCGCATCGACAGAGTACGGCGCCCGCTCGAAGCACCCTACGAAGGACCGTTTGAGGTAGTTCATCGCACACCGACACACTACACCATCAAGCAAAGAGGCAAACCGACAATGTCCATGTCTCTCGTTTGAAAGCGGCCCATGGTATAGACGACGTTTTCCCCGAAAGACATTCACCTGTCACGATGTAAATCGGAAACATTCCGTCAACCACACCAGGCCCAGACGGAGTTCCCACACCAGGCGCAGCACGTCCAGAGGACCGGCACGCGCGACGATCCCAGACTACCAGACAACCAGCAAATTTACCACCGCAAGCCCTTACAGGACGGCGATTACAAATAAATCCACGACCTCAAGTGAGGTTGTTCACTCAAACCAACAGGTCTGGCAAAGCAGTAAGAGCACCAGACCTCCTCAACGTGTAGCTAACACTACCCATTTGGACGTCAGCCAAGTAGGGGAGAAAACGAAACTGAATCCCTGGCTGCATTCTGAATGGGGATTGATGTAGAGGTTCTCAATTGACCCTACATTATCCTATGAACACTAAACACATTATACGTTCATCTCAAGCACCAATTACTATTAAGCAATCGCATCTTCTGATCTCATTGTTGCATATCTCTGTAGATAGCTACAACATTTCCGTTCAGCACGTACAAACTGCTTCCAACCATAATGACAGTGCAACAAATATTTATTTTGGTTAAATAAATACGTATACCCACGCACAAAAAACCATGAAACATGCATCAGAAAGGAGAAATGATTCAGAGAAATAACTTGACACAAATATGGCAACAACGCCTTCCTGACAACAAAGCTGAGCGGGCTTTTTCTTAACTCTCCGTAGACAGGGACAAGAACATAGGTCTCGTGTGTGGTTAGTTTATTTTATACTTGCATACAGTCACGGGCGAGAAGGTTCTTATATGGTCAACTACTAGTTGGAAAAGAAACTGTGGCAAGAGGCAAGAAAAGATACCAGAAATTGAATATTTTCTGTTGCAGGATATACAAATTAATAGTGTGTACCTAGATTTACCTTGGCAAGTGCAACTTTAGTAACAAGGCTTTCCTTGGTACTTAAGTTGCACTAGTCAATGTTATTCCCACAAAAGACAGGTGAGAATAACATTGTTTAATATGTGCTATGTCCGGTGTAGAGCAGACTAATAAATACAGTTGCAGATTTCTGCAGCAAGACAATCCTGTAAATACCTGGATGCAAGATTTCAACTGTATACAATTGCACAGTTGCAGCTAGCTATGGGGAATTCCTTGGCCAAAGGCTATAATAGGATTTTCAAATCGGTATTCTGCTCACATGATAGCAATCTTTAGGTCTGAGTAGCACCCTACTTTGATCCATGACTATGTATAGATGTATATAGTGTAAATAACATTTTTAATGGGCGACATCTCTTGCAACTATCATACATCCAGAATGCATAATTCTGGGTCATAAACATACAAATTAAAGTGAGTAAGATTCTTGCACTATGGAGCTTTAGACTCCCATTTATATTCCTGGTAGCTACACCCATAGTGGTATGATATTTTCTTTCTTGTGATATCCATTTTTATTACATGCACCCAATCTGTCTGCCTGTATGAGGCAGGCAGAATGGTATTTGATTATCTCCCATGTGGCACCTTTTTAGCCAAAAACGTTTTTATGTACAGCCTTCATCCCTGCTGCGAGCCAAGGACAAAAAGGGAACACTATCTACATTGTACGGTATCCCACCTCAGGCGAGACCAAAAACCGAATTCTCGACTGGATCACAAAAATTTCAAAAATCCCCAAAGATTAACTGCGGTTAAGCAACGTCAATGGGATTTTCTTGCCGGCTTTCCTATCTCTCTTCTTTTCCCCTTCTATCTCACCTTGGATGTCTTCATTCAGTTAAGCTGGGATCAATACCAAAGATTTTACTTACCTTTGTCTGTTAGTGTCCTTGTGTCTGTTTTTTGGTGCTTGCCCATAATACAGAACCTCATTTGTGAAATATAATATAAACTTGGAGTCAGATTGTGCCTTGAAAGAGAAAGCACCGTGTTCACTCGAATTATTATCGCTCACATAAGCTCATTTACTATTAACGTTTGGGTTTGCCAACGGGTAACATACCCATAATCAATATTACCAAGATCACCAAACAATAATACCTAGGAAACAAGCTACGAAGGAGCAGCCAAGGATTGTTGTTAACGCAACAGGCCCATTTGCATCTCCACTCAACACTTCAATCATTGCAGTGACGACCACATCAATGCAACCCCTCACCACTCATCCTCCCCCACCCTACCGCATACTCTAAAAAATCAACTCCGAATCACCCAACCCGCAAAGTTGACCCTCAACCGGATGATGGAGTTTTCGAGCTGCTGAGCCTAGCCGCAGAATTCAGCAGGACGAAGATACGAAAAAAGCGTCATGCACAAAACAAGCGGCGAGTAAACAAGGAATTAAGACTGGACCGACTGGCTTGCACATACAACTTACAGACGAAGTATCTCCTGCTAATTGCGGAGATAGGGGAAGTGACCTGGATGACGGCAACAATTAGAAGTTGTGCAGAGGAGGAAAAAAAAGTATCTCATGGGAACTGGTCGTAGGACTACTATGGAGGCTTTCCCTACACAAAGAAGCAGCATTTATGTCTCTATCTACGGCGACTTCACCAACCAGCAGATATTGAACGAGGTACGGCGGAAAAACAGAAGATGACTGTTGAACAGTGGAGAAGTTGAAGCGTCTCAGAATATTTTCCGCGTTTAAAATTCGTGCGAGCTTCTTGCAAATTAAGCGGCTGAAATCGCCTGATGCCTGTCCGCCCCGCGCCAGCATACAAAACTTCGACGAGAACAAGAAAAATTGCGAGTCCTCGGATGAAAGTTAGTAAACGTGTGCTTCCTACCGTGCTCCCTAATATGCAAACTCCCTTCGATAATCTTTGCTTGGTCACTTTTAACTGAAATTGATTCAATAGCGAAGAAAGTGTTAAGAAAAAAATATGTGTAATTAATTATATGTGTGCTTCACAGGACATGGCTGTTAAAACATCATCTCCCTACTAGTCTATTTAGAGACTGCTGCTTCCATTCTTTTTCCTTCGCGTCAATAAACTCAGAAAAAGGTATACATTGAGGACGTCCGTATGGTGGCTTGACTTTCTTGGTCTGATAAGGATAGTTTGTATGTATAAATAGAACAGTACAATGATAACATGATACTCGGGTTATCTTTGCAAGTATAGAAGAAACGTGAATTCTATTCATTAACGTGTATTTGCCTAATGCAGCTCCTTACAATGAAGATCTGGTTTTATCGTTTAATGGAAAACTAGAGGCTGTATTAAGAGGATCAAATCACGATCATGTTTGTGTTACGGGGACTTGAACTGCCACCCAGGCAGCAGAATATTTAGCGAATGGCAGATATTTCTGGCGGACAATGAACTAGACTTTGTAGATGTCGCACTGCTGCCACAGGACACGCATACTCATGTCAATCCCATCAGGAGATCAATTAAATAACTCGATCACTTTGGCCTCACCCAAGCGATAGCAAATAATGTCACGCAGTTTATGTTGGGGAATACACGCCCTTGTCAAATCACTTGCCGCTTCATGCAGAGCTTTCACTACGTGCGCTCCCTGTAATGGTGGTTGTGTATGCAGCCTTTTAATCTATGAATTGGCAGTTGTATGATACTGCAAAAACAGTAATGTTTTGTTCATTTTTTATCAATAAGCTGACTGTTCTGTCACTAAAGTTCGTTCAATTACATGCAAATGTTGATATGAGCACTAAGGGCGTATATGCAATGCAGTTCTGGTGTCTGCGAGAGAAGCGTTCTGGATAAAAACGCCAAGCGGAATGCACCGGGTCCCGGGCTCGACCAGGCATGTGGCTGTCTTGCATGACGCCAGCGTAGCGGCCTATGTGCAATGGCGAAATGCTAGGAAACCGCAAAATGGCCTCCTGCATAGAAAAAACAGAAGAATCACGTTTGCAAATACGCACTTTACTTCTGTAAAAAACATGAGGACAAATTGCGTGCAGCTAGTTTGTGTGAGAAAATGATTATTGGGCGGTTGATTGATTTCTGGAAAGAGATGAAAAATCTAAATCGAAAGACAGCTCTATTTCTCAATGTTTAAATGGTATAACAGAGGAGTAAACTGTCCTTGAGATGTGGCGCGACCACTTTGATGGTTTAATGAACAGTGTCAACAACGATACTGACTCGAATATTGTTAATTAGGCGCTAAGGAAAACAATGAAAATGATGGCGAATTGAATATGTGGGAACTTAGATTAGCGGTTGAGAGTTTAAAAACTGGAAAAGCTGTTGGGAAGGATGGTATACCAGCAAAAGGCTTGAAGTATGCATGGTCATGCTCAATTTTTCCATGTCATGTTAATTTTCTTCACTGGTTGCCTCAAGTCTAACTACCTACCAAACCTACTTATGGATGTATAAAATACGTTCCGAACAAGCAATGAAATAAGGCATGGAGGTCTTCTTCCGCCTCTCCTATTCATTGTGGATGTAGACAGCCTACACGAGCGTCTAGCTCTTAACCGTGTTGGGTGTCATATTGCCGACTGCTGTATGAAAGTAATTAGCTAATTTGCTCTTCAAATTATGCAAAATATATGCGTGGCGGACGATGCAACGCTAGCTATTTAGTACAATACTAGCAAATCTGTTTGTATGTTAGTAAAACCACGCACTCTGCAAAGGTTCCAGTTCCTAATGAGTAATGTGTTAAATGGCACTCAGTTGGATCATGGGACAGTTTTCCATACATAGGCTACTTAATAAAAAGCCACCGGTGTGACAATGCTGATATCTCCAAATAACTTCAGAAATTAAACGCGGTTGGCAACCAGCTTATAAGAAAATTCAACTTCTACATGGCAGATGTTAGAATACAACCATTTAAAACCTACTGCTACCCAATCTACTGCCACTCACCGTGGTGTAAATTTACGAGAGTCACTATCAGTAAACTGAGAGTTGAATGCAATGATATTTTCCGAAAGTGGGATTGGTGTGCCTAGAAGAACGGGTGTTAACTTTGTATTCGCAGCATATGATGTTGACTGTCTTAAAGTACGAGACCGAAAAAGTGCCTATATAGCCTCCAGGAGCGTATGAAATCTAATAATCCCTGCCTGGAGGCCATATGTAATAGTGCGAGACGCGAATTATCTCCAATAATAGAGAGGTGGCACAGAATTCTGCTGTTGCAGGAAGATCCCGATATTAATAGAATAATGTTTGACACCTATCTGTCTTTCCATGTTGTGGGCCCATTGTACGTAAGCGGATGTCAGGCTGAGAAGCGTCCCCGATATGTGACTGACAGGTGGCTATGTGCTTCACCTCTCTAACATTGAGTTTTGTTATAGACATATTCACGTGGTAGAGGGACATAAAATGTATCCAAGCGCGTTTGTCACTACCTCCACACATGGATGTAGTTCTGTAACTTATTATAACAACTTATGGATGTAGTTAAGAAACCTATTATGTCGCGTATTTCGTCCCTATTCTGTTTTGTCTCCAAGTATGTTATTTTGGTGCGTAATATTATGAATGTATTGGTAAGAATGCTCTGTCAAAATTGTTTCTCTGTAATCATTATTGTACCATCCAGTGCTTCAATAAAGACTATTATTATTATTAGCTTGTATTAATAATGCCACTACAGATAATGGAAGCGAACTTGCCACTGGATGGAAGAAAGCCGTGCAAGAAGCCGCAAGTCAAGCTGTTCCCAAGACAGTCTATAGAACAATTCCGCGTATAAAGACAACCCACACCCTAACAACTAAAAAAATTCACGATGCAATAGTTAATGATATCAATCTGAATGGACCTACCCAAACAAAATTTCAAAGGCTACTAAATTTGAGGAATAAACTTCAAGTAGAATATTGCAAACTGAGAAACCAATTGTGGGATGAACTAATAACCAACACCGACCTAGAACGTAACTCGAAAAACTTCAGGAAATCTATTAGAAGGATGATCGGCAACAACACCGCAACCCAGAAAAAGTATATAAAGGACCATAGCAATCAAAACATATACGAAGAGGAGGGAAAAAAACAATATTCCGCGGATATGGTCAAAAAATTTTCAAATATCACCTTGTGCTCTCAACTGACCATTTCCCCTCTGTTTGAAAAACCTTAATTATGGTATTCATTTCTAAAGCAAATAAGTCCTCTTACAGCACAGCAACTATAGTTTAATCTCATTACTAAGCGTCTCTGGAAAAATATGAGAAAAAATCGTCAACAATAGACTTATGAACACCTTGACCCAGCTAAAATTACTCAACGAGAACCAGCACGGCTTTCAACCGCCGCATCGTGAAAAACAGGAACCGCAACCGCATTACTGTACGAACACTTAGTATTGGGTAAATCGAATGGATTAAACATAATCCTAGTCTAGCGAGACATCAGCAGAGCTTATGACAAAGTATGGCACCGAGCCTTGGTCTAAAAAAATATGATTAATAATTTACCCAACTTTTTAATCAGACTTATCGATAACTTCTTGAGCTGCTGAAATGCAATCGTAGGAATTATAGTACACATTATACCTAGGTTGTCTTTTCGTATTTCGTAGTGTAAGGCAGCTACCAAAATATTTACTACAATTACTCAAAATATTGTTTACATATTTATATACATTTTGATGAGTAATATGAATCATACTTCTTCATATGTTAAGGTTGTTGCATTTAGAAGGTCCATTCGTAAAATACAATTTAAAAATGTGTCGCATATTTTTATGAGCAACTTATAAAAAAAAATCTTCCGAAAGTTTTTTTCCATTCCATAAAGTTGGAAGTATTACAACATGAATAAACATCACACATCGCGAATACGAGTGAGTATCTTGTAACAGCTCCATGATCATCTAAATACAAATTCCTGTCCATTATTTAGTGTACTGAATGTTTTATCTTAATGTCGAGTTCAATGCTGGATCCCAAACCACTTCAAAGGGTGGTTTATTTGGGAGAGACTTATTCAAACAATAAACAATCTGTAAATGTAGCTGTTTTATTCACGAGATGACTCGTGGTGTTCTGGTGTTAAACAAAGTATGCCTCTAAGCTATAATGCACCGTAAGCTCATGATAATAAACCTCAAATCCAGGGAACAATTTTATCGAGTAAGGTATTTGGTTAATCATTGTTAGTTTCTCAAAAGGGTTCCTAGTTCTATGCAAACAATTGAGTATTACATTGAAATTTCTCCAGCAGCTTAAAAAACTCTGAGCCAAGACTTTTTGCAAATGTCTTATGTCACTATCGTGCGTATAAGAAAGAAATAAATCTTAATCCATACACAAATGCTACGGTATTACTTATCCCATGCTAAATCTATACATAAATATACACAAATCATAAATGCGTATAATGATAAGTAAAGAACATCAAATGAGATTGAGTAGCCTTATTGGGCTCCCTTCAAGGAGTAACTCAGAAAATGGGACCGAGTATGAGCGGTAACGTGCATCTTACTTCCATAGCTGAGCGAACATAATTGCACACTGTTTCAACGGGACCGAGTATGGGCGGTAACGTGCATCTTACTTCCATAGCTGAGCGAACATAACTACACAGTGTTTCAATGGGACCGAGTATGGGCGGTAACGTGCATCTTACTTCCATAGCTGAGCGAACATAACTGCACACTGTTTCAATGGGACCGAGTATGGGCGGTAACGTGCATCTTACTTCCATAGCTGAGCGAACATAACTGCACACTGTTTCAATGGGACCGAGTATGGGCGGTAACGTGCATCTTACTTCCATAGCTGAGCGAACATAACTACACACTGTTTCAATGGGACCGAGTATGGGCGGTAACGTGCATCTTACTTCCATAGCTGAGCGAACATAACTGCACACTGTATCCGAAACTTCTCACCAGAAAATAAATATCAAAGGAGGTTTAAGGTACACAATGAGTCGGCACTATATTTCGATGCGACATCATATTGAGATCATTCATAGGAAATATATGCAAAACAGTTAATAGCAATTTCTAGATCTCATTATCCGCCTAATACAATGGGTAACAAATGTTGTCGCGTATGTACAATGGAACTGAAGTGAAGTGTAACGACAAAATCAAACCATCAAATCAGCATCATTAAGTAACCTTAAGTAATCATAAGTAACCACAAGTAACGATAAGTAACCAGAAGTAACATAAGTAACCACAAGCAACCATAAGTAACCATGAGTAACCATGAGTAACCATGAGTAACCATGAGTAACCATAAGTAACCATAAGTAACCATAAGTAACCATGAGTAACCATAAGTAACCATAAGTAACCATGAGTAACCATAAGTAACCATAAGTAACCATAAGTAACCATGAGTAACCATAAGTAACCATAAGTGACCATAAGTAACCATGAGTAACCATGAGTAACCATGAGTAACCATAAGTAACCATAAGTAACCATGAGTAACCATGAGTAACCATAAGTAACCATGAGTAACCATGAGTAACCATAAGTAACCATGAGTAACCATGAGTAACCATAAGTGACCATAAGTAACTATAAGGAAGAACGATTATAAAACATAAGCAATTCCCGGAGTTGTGATTCCTGCGTCGATATGAACAATGGAACAAAGGAACTCTTAACTCAGTAAAACAAAATCATTTATAATTTTCAAAGTCGAGTTCTGTAACCCCGCCAATGATGATATGACGTCAATTTGCGCAGGTACGATTAGTTAATAAAAACGACAAACGCTAATAGCATCGATAAACCAACACGTCGAACGAATTAAGCGTCCTTCTCATAAATACATTATTTTCTTATTGTATCATTTTCCATTTTATCAAAATATCTATCCCTCGTGTGAGGCTCAAACGTTAAAAAAATGATCGTACGTAAGTAGGTCCAAGTTTCAGTTGATGAAATATATTTTTTAACTGTGTTGAAACCTGTCATTATTGCAGTGAATGACTGATTTTGTAAGATTTGAAACACTTAAAGAACGAGTGTTATGTCAAAATACCTTTAAGATATATTGCACATTTATGCAACATCGTGATACAGTCAGACTTATGTACTTAGGCTACATTATGCTACGCGGCTGTCGTTATTTACTTTCAAGATTCACGCAAGGTTGCAAAACATCATTATACTGAGCCGTAACACTTCAACTATTCCTGGAGAAGTGTATGCACGCCTCTCACAGATTGATTACGGTGTCAGCTCTTTATCTATCTGGCTGCATAAGAGCCAAGCAGTTGCCCACAGATGTAATATATGTAATTGTTATTGCGCTTCTGAAATGTAAAACGAAGACCCGTCTGACATAAATAATTATCGTCCCATTGCTATTGCTACCTCAATTTCCAAAGTTCTGGCGCAGATCATTCTCGCGAGATTGCAGGCGTATTTGTTCATGGCGGACAGTCAGTTCGGTTTCAAGGAGTGACATGGTACGGAAAAAATACGGAAATTGAAACAAACAGTAGAATACTTCCGAAGTAGGGACTCCCCTGTCTCTATGTGCTTCTTAGATGCAAAGAAGAGTTTGATCGAGTAAATCACTGGACTTTGTTCAGGAAATAAATTGAGAGGGGAGCCCCTCCTCATATCGTCGATTTGCTTGTGTTCCGGTACAGAGAGCATGAATATCTTGTGCGATGGGGAAGCTCAAAATCAGCTTCCAATCAGTGTACCAATGCAACTAGACAACGAGGTCAATTGTCGCGGTTGTAGTAGAATGTTTATACCAATGATTTGAATTGCCATTATACCTACGTTCATTCAAATGTTTGGTCCTGGACTGGCGGCGAGGGCTTCTCTCTGGCACTCTTTCCTGCCTACAGCCTCGTGTAAGATGATGTTTAATTATTCTATATTGTTGTGTGTCATAGAGGAGGCGATATTCGTGAAGTAATTGGTGTAGCGTAAGCCAGCTGTGTTTCGCAGCTCTAAAATTTATGAATTTATTTATTTCAGATCGCCAAATTTTGTTGCCTGGATGTGCCGTATGTGATGATAAAAAGCAGCTGCACAATTTTTACAAAAATTTCAGTATATTCATGAAATGCAGGAACGTCATCATGTTTAATATTTTTGTTTGAATATAATATGTAATTAATATGATTTTTCTTCAACGATATTGCGTTTGAGTGTTTGGTCCGAATACACAGGAGGGAAATGTGCTGCATATTCATTGTGGGTAACATTCATAAAATGTCTAAACATGAGATTCGAATCTATCGCATTTATCGTGAAGGATTTATGAATTTCCAATTTATTTAGGTTTAATGACATGTTTAATTATTACAGAAATATCAGACTACACAGATGTTATGTACCAAGTCTTCGTCAGCATGAGCTGTTCTGAAGGCAACATTTGCTACTTAGATCCCATACGACTTGTGCTGAGTGCGTCAGCTAGAGCGGAAATCCAGCAGAATGAGTGGTTTTCTGACTATCACAATAGTAAAATAGTTCGAACTGTTCGTGTATCCTCATTAATATACAATGATATCTATGACCGCTCAATTTATTTATATTTATTTATATTTTAAACATTATCAGTGTTTATGAAGTGCCATCGTACAGTTCAAAATGTCGTCATGAACTTTGCGAAAATTTCAACTTCCGTTTTCTTCAAGTCATACGTTTTTTATTGACGCCTTTCTTGCAGTAACCATCTCATTTGAACTAGCACTCTGTTAAAATTATGGGTTTTCGCAAGAGAAATGCTAGTTTGCCTACACTAAAGAGGCCCACTGGTGCTAATGCTGGTTTGACAATTACTGACACCAGCGAGCTGTTCAAGGAAGGAAAACTGATTTGCGATGGCCTAATGTCCGGCATCATCTCGTATTTTGATGCCAAATTACCTTTGCAAAGAGTAGAAAATAAATGACCTGGCGTAGTCTGTGGAGGAACTGAAGAAGCGGGTGGGCCTGCTAGAGGAGGCGGTGGATGGCAGCCAGGCTTGTTAGAGGCCTGCTCTCACCTCGATGCTATCCCCGAGGTGAGAGCAGACGAGAACTGCAATGCGCTCGTAACGACGTTGCTCTCATCAGCGTGGCTCACAGGATCGGCAAGAAACGTGATCGAGAACCTGATAAACGAAGTGTTATCTTTCAACTATGTTGAAGTGACGTCGAGAGCAAGATCGTGACTTCTTGTAGAGGGAAGAAGCCTGATCAATTCTTTGTAAATGAATCTCTGACCCCCCCTCGCAAGACCGTCATGTACGTTATCGGTAGTGCCAAGAAGAAATATCCGAATTCGTTCGAGTGCTGTCGGTCTCAGGGTGGCAGTGTTTGCGTCTGGCTACCCACGATTGGTTCTGATGGTTACGCCAGTCGTCGACTGCCGTAACCAACAGCCGGCGTCAACAGCCGTCGAGCTCTTGATGAGCTGCTCAGCAAACAGATTAGCGATACTTCGAGCTCTTTTGTAGACGAATGGCCATACTTCACCACAGCTCGCACAATGAATTAATATCATGTGTCATAACCAAGTCATATTTTTTGCTAGTTTTTGTATCATTTGTCAGTGTTTTTGTTTGTTGATTTAATTTCTTTCGTTTGTTTATAAGCAATTCTGGTACACGTCATAATTTTATCTTGCATAGATCAAGTGGACCACGAGTTGTTCCTCGTTGTTGATATTACACCTCTCTTTCGTGTGAATTAAAATTTTAGTTTATTACCTTATAGGTAACCAAACGATACGTTATTCATCCACTAGAAATCTACGAGTAATGAAGAAAATAAGCTAGATCTACAGATTGATGTCGACTTCAATCATTTGATGAAATAGATCTCCAACTAAATCACGACGATCAAAGTAATTATTAGGGCATTGATACGTTAAGTAAAATAAAATATACATCGAACAAAGATTTAGCAGTAATTCATTCAAATATGATATCTCTATGTTCTAATTTTGACAGCGTGCATACTCTTTTCTGAACACTGAAGCATAAATTTGACATCATTTGTTTCATTCTGTACCAAATCCATCTACACCTCGGACAACTACCAATCATTTCGTTCTTTGAGGATCAACGATACGCGTGGTGGGGGAGAGTTTGTTTATGTGATTTGACTGCTTTAAAGTTTAGACGCTGTAGCATATTCCTGTGTCACTACCTTTCATTGAATCTCTATTGCTCAAAATATGCATGAATTCAAAAACTAACTATTGGCAGCATCTAAAAGCCATCTTCAGTCAATCATGCTATTGTTACCGACCCTCTTCAAGAGTTTGTTCTGCGAATTGGCGATATCAACAAGAACGACTAGACTTTCTACACTAGTGAGATCTCGAGCACGGTATCCCCTTCTCGAGTGAAGGTCTCGAGCACGGGATCTCCATTTACTTCGAATGTTTGAGTCCTTCATTCCTTGCTGTAGATTCCCTACACTAGTAAAGATCTTGAGCACGGGATTCCATCTTTTCGCAGTCAGGAAAATAAGTGCCAATGTTTGATGAACGAATAACTGGGTTTACGATTAGTTTTTCATTATTCTTAGATCTCTAATGGCATTTTGAAATGACTTCTGACATGTTGTTTTGAGAAATAGAGAGACGTTATTGGTATGTATTTCTTTAATTATTGACATGATGCCTGTAATATAATTCTTCATTTCATTTGTGTCTCTAACACCAACCCCTTGCACGACCAACTCATTCATCTCAGACACTTAGTCACTTCTACCTCCTCCTAGTAGGAATCTGTACCAGTCTCTTCTGTCCCTCACACTGACCCCTTGCGCGACCAACTCATCCAACTCAGTCACTTGGTCACTTCTACCTCCTCCTAGTAGGAATCTGTACCAGTCTCTTCTGTCCCTCACACTGACCCCTTGCGCGACCAACTCATCCAACTCAGTCACTTGGTCATTTCTACCTCCTCCTAGTAGGAATCTGTACCAGTCTCTTCTACCCCCTTCTCCCATATTCTGCAAATCTCCCAGAATTCGCTTCTCATCTTTTTCTCTGCTTTCCATATTCATTCTATGTCATTCCAGCCTCACCCAACGTAGCTTCTTCTTTCAAGACCAGTTTCTTTACACTCTACTGGACTCTGCTGCTCTTCTTTCGCTCCAGCCTTCATCGCTTTATTAGCAAGTCATGCCGCCCATTTACAGGCCCCCTCTGGAGTCGTGGTTTGACATACCCAATTGTCCTAGCTCATACCCTTTTCAGGGTAGTGGCTAGGGCATCATTTGTCTCGTTCACTCCTTGCCCGGTCTGCCTCACTTACTTTGTTGATTCAACCTGAAATTCATCCCACTTGGCATCCAGAAGACTCCACTTTTGCTTCCGATCTGTTCTCTAGATCAGAACAAATTTCCCGCTGTTTGCCTCTTCTGCAGTTCATTGTGGTTCCAACCACAATAACAACGTTCAGTTTCTCAAGACGCATCTCGTCAGTAAAGTCAATTAGCTTTTGTCCATTTTCGTTCACTTCCCCCTCGTAGTCCTGTTTTCTTGGATCACTTTTCTCAGTTTCGTTAGCTGTTTTCCCTTCTCATTCTAATGTTATTCCAGTATAAGCACGTCATATTTGTGTACATTTATGTAGAGTTTTAAGATGACAAGAACAGACTACTGTTCATGTACGAACAATTTATTTATTTATTATTATTTACTTCCCCTCCCAGTTGTCTTGTTCTCTTGGACCACTTTTCTCACAATTTCAGTTTGCACGGTACGAGGCTGTTGTGAGAAGATCGATCCATCATAGAGAGATTCACGTTCATCTTGTCGCATTTAGGAAAATAACCGCCAATGTTTGATAAAAAATAGACTGGTGTTATGTTTATTTTTTTCCTTATCCTTAGTTCGTGACTGAAATTTTGAAATACTTCTTGCACGCAATTTTGAGCCAGTAATGAGAAGTAATCGCTATGTATTTCTTCAATTATCGTCCATGCTTCCCCAATACTTGAAGTTGACCGTTCTCTTTTGTTCGAAACGTGTTCTGTTTGTTTTACCCGATACTAATTGGGATCTGATTGGGAAATCAATAAAGAAATATGTGATTGAAGTTTATACTGGCTGCATCCATTAGCTTTGAAGACCAAGCGAGTAGACTAAACATTCGTGGTTTTAAGCAAAGGGGCTTCCCGCCGGCGCTTCGCCCTGCTGCGGTCCAGTGCGAGAAGGTGGTTCAATTACTTTCCCGCCGGCGCTTCGCCCTGCTGCGGCCCAGTGCGAGAAGGTGGTTCAATTACTTTCCCGCCGGCGCTTCGCCCTGCTGCGGTCCAGTGCGAGAAGGTGATTCAATTACTTTCCCGCCGGCGCTTCGCCCTGCTGCGGCCCAGTGCGAGAAGGTGGTTCAATCACTTTCCCGCCGGCGCTTCGCCCTGCTGCGGCCCAGTGCAAGAAGGTGGTTTAATCACTTTCCCGCCGGCGCTTCGCCCTGCTGCGGCCCAGTGCAAGAAGGTGGTTCAATCACTTTCTCGCCGGCGCTTCGCCCAGCTGCGGCCCAGTGCAAGAAGGTGGTTCAATTACTCCAGTTGCTGTTTGACAGCGCCAAATTAATTGTTTCGTTTTAATTATTTGGCCGAACTTGGTTTGTAGTTGTTCCGTATCTCATAGTGGGAGGCAGCTGCACAAGTAAATACCAGCTTTGCTCAAAATATCTGAGAGCAGAATGTATATCTGCGCATTTCATACTTTTCGAGAAACCCTGCATACCTAAGACATATTATGTCACAATTGTTGGTTTTGAAATGTTTGTTGTACTATACAACCAAAATAGTAACTTATCAAGATAATACGTTCGGACGTTTGGTATCCATTTTACATGGTGTGGAACATTACAACGTAAACAAACACCACACATCGCGAATAAGAGCTAATATCAATCAAAAGCTCCATGATCGGCTGGATACAATTTCATGTTCATTATTTAGTTTTCGGAATGTTTTATCTTGAGGCCGAGTTCAATGCTGGATCCCAAGCCCCTTAAATAGGTTGGTTGCTTTCAGAGAGGCACCGACTAATTCAAACAAAGAATAATCTCTGAGATGGAGGACGATTATAAAGCATGGGCAATTAACGGAGTTGTGATTACAGCGTCAAAATAAACTATGTTATTCAAGGACCTCTTGGTTGAAAACAAATTGTCAACGCGGATTTTTAATTACCAATGACCAGAGTTGAGTTGTGTAGTTAAACTACTTCAACCATGACAATGAATTTACGCAACTAGGAAATAAATCTACGCAACTAGGAAATATATTTACGCAACTAGGCAATTGTTTACTCATTTCCTGGACATTTTTCGATTCTCTGATTAGTTTACGCAGATGACAGTATGTCGAACGTATTCAGCGCCTCCTTCCAAATAGCTTATTGACTTGATATTTCATTTTTTATTTTAATAGAATAATTATCCATTCATACATTTGTAGGTTCAAGTTTCAGCTCGTGAACTACATTTTTTAACTGCGAACGCACAAAAATAACCCGCATTTATCCTTTGGATAGTATGAATTAGCATATGTTAAAATTATGTGGTGTTATGCTACTCATTTCCAGCTATGTATTTTGAGAAGGCTTTGTTATGTTGATATGAATCACTACTTCAGCAGCGGGCACAACTGAAGCAGACGGGGTCATCTCTTGCATGGCAAGACAGTATCTAAGAAACATTCGCATTCATGGCAAGACAGTATCTAAGATGCATTCATTTGCATGGCAAAACAGAATCTAAGGTAGGTTCGGAATCGAAGCATGGTTTTTCTACATATCAAAATATAACAGATAAAATAATGATTCTAAACAAAACATGTTGGGTTAACTATTAAAGTCCATTTCTAGAACACACAAGTAGCTATTTTAACTCCATGACCATCCTCAATGCTTCATATCTCTACAAATGTAAGCTTTTAATATGTATGAATGAAACTGTTCCTTAAGATCATGACAATCATCGCCTCATCAATCTACACCTCCAGTCCGAAGTGCCTACGCATTCAACAAGAAAATAAATTCAATATTACTCGGTGTAGCAAATCCCAAACATGTCAAAATGTGAAACACCATTCCTGAATGAAAATGGGTTAACTTCATTACCATCATCTGGATTCAACCTCAAGCGACATCTAGTGTCTCAATACTAAGTCATTCATGCTCTATCTAGCTACTGTATTAGCTTCATATATCTTACATGTAGTAAGTACTGACCTGGCTGGGTCAGTAGGGATATATGCTCCATCCACTTACATGTAGTGAGTCCTGACCTGGCTGGGTCAGTAGGGACATAAGCTCCATCCACTTACATGTAGTGAGTCCTGACTTGGCTGGGAGTAGATAGTATGCCGCTTAAAACAACATTTTTGTCTCGGACAATGTAATGGTTAGGATGTATCTGATTACCTTGGGTGTCCGACTTAGCCGCGATGTATCTCGGACATGGTTTTTATTAATTACTTTTCGGTCAAGATAATTACTTTTAAGCCAAGTTAATTACTTTTGGGGACCTTAGCTTTTCGTGAGTCAGAAAACAGGCCAAAGAGGCTTACGGCTGGCTCACGGCTAACGGGTGACTCATTGGGATGGACGAACGGTCAGCTTTCGGATTATTCATAAGGTATGGATTGTATATGTTAATGGGCGATATAAATAGTACGTTTTCATATATATATTTACACATAGACTACCTTTCGGATTTTTTATCACATTTCAACGCTAGGCATTCTGTATTGTGATTCATTGCATACCATTTGCATATGTGCAATTTCAATGCTATTCCTCTGAGTGTTTAGGGATAATAATAACATACATTTATAAGATAATTTTATTAATAACAAATCTAACAGTTACCTAATAGTTTACATGCAGTATTGAAGGTTAAAACCCCACACATATCCTTCTTGCACGAATGTTGATTTCCAGACACGTTCATGATGAAAGTTTTCAACCTTGCTAACGACTTGATCCGATCACTGCTGATCAATTGACACGTGGCATTGATTTCATTAGTTTAATGTTATTTTCTGCGATTCTATTATTTATATCTACGATAATCGCAATGTTTTTCTTCTTGTTTGATATATATGCTGTCATATTATGACCGAATGTCCCATCGCACGTGATTTGTTTAGGTATGTATA
>SDVV010000392.1:0-32538 GCA_016164225.1 Gammarus roeselii | reverse complement strand
CATATGCACTTTAATACTCACCACGCGTAGAGATCCCTTGCACTATATTACTCATCGAGCGTAGAGATGCATATGCACTATATTACTCATCACGCGTATAGATTCATATGCACTATATTACTCATCACGCGTAGAGATGCATATGCACTTTAATACTCACCACGCGTAGAGATCCCTTGCACTATATTACTCATCGAGCGTAGAGATGCATATGCACTATATTACTCATCACGCGTATAGATTCATATGCACTATATTACTCATCACGCGTAGAGATGCATATGCACTTTAATACTCACCACGCGTAGAGATCCCTTGCACTATATTACTCATCGAGCGTAGAGATGCATATGCACTATATTACTCATCACGCGTATAGATTCATATGCACTATATTACTCATCACGCGTAGAGATGCATATGCACTTTAATACTCACCACGCGTAGAGATCCCTTGCACTATATTACTCATCGAGCGTAGAGATGCATATGCACTATATTACTCATCACGCGTATAGATTCATATGCACTATATTACTCATCACGCGTAGAGATGCATATGCACTTTAATACTCACCACGCGTAGAGATCCCATGCACTATATTACTCATCGAGCGTAGAGATGCATATGCACAATATTACTCATCACGCGTAGAGATTCATATGCACTATATTACTCATCATGCGTAGAGTTGCATATGCACTATATTACTCGTCACGCGTAGAGATGCATATGCTCTATATTGCTCATGACGCGTAGAGATGTATATGCACTATATTACTCATCACGCGTACAGATGCATATGCACCATAATACCCATCACTAGTAGAGATGTATATGCACTATATTACTCATCACGCGTAGAGATACATATGCACTATATTACTCATCACGCTTAGAGATGCATATGCACTATATTACTCATCACTAGTAGAGATGCATATGTACTATGATACTCATCATGCGTAGCGATGCATATGCATTGTATTACTCATCACGCGTAGAGATTCGAATGCACTCTGTTACTCATCACGCGTAGAGATCAATATGCATTATATTATCCACCACGTGTACCGATCATATGCACTATATTACTCATCACGCGTAGAGATGCATTTGCACTGTATTACTCATCACGCGTAGAGATGCATTTGCACTTTATTACTTATCAAGCGTAGAGATGCAAAAGCACTATTTTACTCATCACGCGTATATATGCATATGCACTATATTACTCATCACGCGTGGAGATGCAGATTTACAATATTACTCGTCACGCGTAGATATGCATATGCACTATATTACTCATCACGCGTAGAAATGCATATACACTATGATTCTCATAACGCGTAGAGATGCATATGCACTACATTACTCATCACGCGGAGATATGCATATGTATTTTATTACTCACCACGCGTAGAGATCATTTGCACTACATTACTCATCGAGCGTAGAGAGGCATATGCACGTTATTACACATCACGCGTAAAGATACATATGCACCATATTACTCATCACTAGTAGAGATGCATATGCACTATATTACTCATCACGCGTAGAGACACATATGCACTTTTTTACTCATCACGCGTAGAGATGCATATGCACAATATTACTCATCACGCGTAGAGATGCATATGCATTATAGTTTTCATCTCGCCCAAAGATGCATATGCACTATACTACTCATCACGCGTAGAGATGCATATGAACTATATCACTCATCAATCGTGGAGATGTATATGCACTATACTACTCATCACGCGTAGAGATGCATATGCACTATATTACTCATCACGCGTAGATATGCATATGCACTATATTACTCATCACGCGTTGAAATTCATAAGCACTATATTACTCCTCACGCGTAGAGATACCTATGCATCATATTACTCATCACTAGTAGAGATGTATATGCACTATATTACTCATCGAGCGTAGAGATGCACAGCACTATAATACACATCACGCGTAGAGATGCATATGCACTATATTACTCGTCACGGGTATAGATACATATGCACTATATTACTCTTCACGCTTAGAGATGCACATGCACTATATTACTCATCACTAGTAGAGAAGCATATGCCCTAGATTACTCATCACGCGTAAAGATGCATATGCACTATATATCTCATCACGCTTAGTGATTTATATGCACTATAATACTCACCACGCCTAAAGATACATATGCACTATATTACTCAGAGCGCTTAGAGATGCATATGCACTATATTACTCATCAAGCGTAGAGACACATATGCACTATATTACTCATCACGCGTAGAGATGCATATGCACTATATTACTCATCACGCGTAGAGATGTATATGCATTATATTTTTCATCTCGCCCTTAGATGCATATGCACTATACTAATCATCACGCGTTGAGATGCATATGAACTATATTACTCATCACGCGTGGAGATGCATATGCACTATATTTTTCATGACGCCTTGAGATGCATATTCACTATATTACTCATCACAGGTAGAGATGTATATGCACTATATTACTCATCAAGCGTAGAGATGCACAGCACTATAATACACATCACGCGTAGAGATGCATATGCACTATATTACTCGTCACGCGTTTAGATACATATGCACTATATTACTCTTCACGCTTAGAGATGCACATGCACTATAATACTCATCACGCGTAGGGATGCATATGCACTCACTATATTACTCATCACGCGTAGATATGCATATGCACTATATTACTCATCAAGCGTTGAGATGCATATGCACTATATTACTCATCACAGGTAGAGATATATATGTACTATATCACTCATCACGTCTAGAGATGCATATGCACTATATTACTCATCACAAGGAGATATGCATATTCACTATATTACTCATCACGCGTTGAGATGCATATGCACTATATTACTCCTCACGCGTAGAGATGCATATGCACTATATTACTCATCAAGCGTAGAGATGCACAGCACTATAATACTCATCACGCGTAGAGATGCATATGCACTATATTACTCATCACTAGTAGAGATGCATATGCACTATGATACTCATCCTGCTTAGCGGTGCATATGCACTATATTACTCATCACGCGTAGAGATGCATATGTACTATATTACACATCACGCGTAGGGATGCATATGAACTATATTACTCATCACGCGTAGAGATACATAGGCTCTATTTTACTCATCAAACGTAGAGATGCATATGCACTATATTACTCATCACGCGTAGAAATGCATATACACTATGATTCTCATAACGCGTAGAGATGCATATGCACTACATTACTCATCACGCGTAGAGATGCATATGCACCATATTTTTCATCACGCCTAGAGATGCATATGCATTATATTACTCATCACAGGTAGAGACATATATGCACTGTATCACTCATCACACGAACAGATGCATATGCACAATATTACTTACCATGCGTAAAGATGCATATGCACTCTATTACTCATCACGAGTAAATATGCATATGCACTGTATTACTCATCACGCGTTGAGATGCATATGCATTATATTACTCATCACGCGTGGATATACCTATGCACCATATTACTCATCACTAGTAGAGATGCATATGCACTATATTGCTCATCACGCGTAGAGATGCACAGCACTATAATACTCATCACGCGTAGAGATGCATATGCACTATATTACTCCTCACGCGTATAGTTACATATGCACTATATTACTCTTCACGCTTAGAGATGCATATGCACTATATTACTCATCACTAGTAGAGATGCATATGCACTATGATAATCATCATGCGTAGCGATGCATATGCACTATAGTACTCATCACGCGTAGAGATGCATATGCACTATATTACTCATGACGCGTAGAGAGGCATATGCCCTATATTACTCATCACGCGTAGAGATGCACATGCACTATATTACTCATCACGCGTAAAAATGCCTATGCACTATATTACTCATCACGCGTAGAGATACATATGCACTATATTACTCAGCGCGCTTAGAGATGCATATGCACTACATTACTCATCACTAGTAGAGATGCATATGTACTATGATACTCATCATGCGTAGCGATGCATATGCACTATAATACTCAACACGCGTAGAAATGCGAATGCACTATATTATTCATCACGCGTAGAGATGCATATGCATTATATTATTCACCACGCGTAAAGATCATATGCACTATATTACTAATCACGCGATGAGATGCATATGCACTATATTTCTCATCACTCGTAGAGATGCATTTGCACTATATTACTCATCACGCGTAGAGATGCATTTGCAAAATATTACTCATCACGCGTAGAGATGAATTTGCACTTTATTATCATCACGCGTAGAGATGCAAAGGCACTATTTTACTCATCACGCGTAAATATGCATATGAACTATATTACTCGTCAAGCGTAGAGATGCATATGCACTATAGTACTAATTACGCGTAGAGATGCATATTCACTATGTTTCCAATCACGCGTAGAGATGCATATGCACTATATTACCCGTCACGCGTAAAGATGCATTTGCTCTATATTGCTCATCACGCGTAGAGATGTATATGCACTATATGACTCATCAAGCGTGGAGATGCATATGCATTATATTACTCATCTTGTGTAGAAATGCATACGCTCTATATTACTCATCACGCGTGGAGATGTATATGCAATATAATACTTATGACGCGTAGAAATGCATATGCCCTATATTACTCATCACGCGTAGTTATGCAAATGTACTATATTACCCATCACTCGTAGAGATGCATATGTACTATGATACTCATCACGCGTATTGATGCATATACACTATATTACTCATCACGCGTGGAGATGCATATGCATTATATTACTCATCACAGGTAGAGATGTATATGCACTATATTTTTCATCACGCGTTCAGATGATTATGCACCGTTGTACTCATCTAGCGTCGAGATGCAAATGATCTATTTTGTTCATAACGCGTAGATATGCATATGCACTATATTACTCGTCACACGTAGAGATGCATATGCGCTATATTACTCGTCACGCGAAGAGATGCATATGCTCTATATTGCTCATCACGCGTAGAGATTCATATGCACTATATTGCTCATCACGCGTAGAAATGTATATGCACCTATATTACTCATCACGCGTAGAGATGCATATGCACTCTAATACTCATCACGCGTAGAGATGCATATACACTATATAACTCGTCACGCCTAGAGATGCATATGCTCTATATTGCTCATCACGTGGAAAGAAGCATATGCACTATATCACTCGTGACGCGTAGAGATGCATATGCACTATATTACTCATCATGCGTAGAGATGAATATGCACTATAATACTCATCACGCGTAGAGATGCAAATCCACTATACTACTCGTCAAGCGTAGAGATGCATATGCTCTATATTGCTCATCACGCGTAGAGATGCATATGCACTATATTACTCAACACGCGTAAAGATGCCTATGCCTCATATAACTCATCAAGCGAAGGGATGCATATGCTCTATATTACTCATCACGCGTAGAGGAGCATATGCACTATGTTACCAATCAAGCGTAGAGATGCATATGCACTATATTACCCGTCACGCGTAGAGATGAATATGCACTATAATACTCATCACGTGTAGAGAAGCATATGAACTATACTACTCGTCAGGCGTAGAGATGCACATGCACTATATTACTCATCACGCGTAGAGAAGCATATGCACTATGTTACTAATCAAGCGTAGAGATGCATATTCATTATATTACCCGTCACGCGTAGAGATGCATATGCTCTAAATTGCTCATCAAGCGTAGAGATGTATATGCACTATATGACTCATCACGCGTAGCGATGCATATGCACTATTATACTGATCAAGCGTAGAGATGCATGTGCACTATATTACTCATCTCGCGTAGAGATTCATACGCTCTATATTACTCATCACGCGTACAGATGCATATGCACTATAATACTCATCACGCGTAAAGAAGCATATGCACTCTATTACTCATCACGCGTAGAGATGCATATACACTATATTACCCATCACGCGAAGAGTTGCATATGCAAAATATTACTCATCACGAGTAGAGATACATATGCACCATATTACTCATCACTAGAAGAAATACATATGCATCACGCCTGGTGATGCATATTCACTATATTTCTCATAACGCGTAGAGATGCATATGCACTATTTTACTCATCACGCGTGGAGATGCATATTCACTATATTACTCGTCACACGTAGAGATGCATATGCTCTATATTGCTCATTACGCGTAGAGATGTAATTGTACCATATTACTCATCACGCGTAGAGATGCATATGCACCATAATACTCATCGCGCGTAGAGATTCATGTGCACTATACTACTCATCGCGCGTATAGATGCATATGAACTATAATATTTATCACGCGTAGAGATGCATCTGCACTATATTACTCCTCACGCGTAGAGATGAATATACACTATATTATTCATCATACGAAGAGTTGCATATGCACAATATTACTCATTACGTGTAGAGATGCATATACACTACGTTACTCATCACGCATAAAGTTGCCTATGTACATTAATACTCATCACGCGTAGAGATGCATATGTACTATATTACTCACCATGCGTAGAGATTCATATGCACTATATTGCTCGTCACGCGTTAAGATGCATGTGATTTACATTGCTCATCACGCGTAGAGGTACATATGCACTATAATACTCATCACGCGTAGAGATGCATGTGCGCTATATTACTCATCACGCGTAGAGATGCATAAGCACTATATTACTCATCACGCGTAGAAATGCATTTGCACTATGATACTCATAACGCGTAGAGATGCATATGCACTATATTACTCATCACGCGAAGAGATGCATATGCACTATATATCACTCATCACGCGTAGAGTTGCATAGGCACAATATTACTCGCCGCGCGTAGATATGCAAACGCACTATATTACTCATCACGCGTAGAGATGCATATGCACTATATTACTTATCACGCGTAGTGATGCATATGCACTCTATTACTCATCACGAGTAGAGTCGGATATGCACTATAAAACTCATAACACGTAGAGATGCATCTACACTATATTACTCCCCACGAGATGCACGCGTAAAGACTCATATTACTTGTCACGCGTAGAGACTCATATGCACTATATTTCTCATCACTCGTTGAGATGAATACGCACTATAATACTCATCACGCATAGAGATGTATATGCACTATCTTACTCATCACGCGTAGAGATGCATATGCACTATATTACTCATCAAGCGTAGATATGCATATGCCCTATATTACTAATCAAGCGTGGAGATGCATATGCACTGTATTACTCATCACGCGTGGAGATGCATATGCAATATATTACTTATGACGCGTAGAGATGCATATGCACTATGATACTCATCACGCGTTGAGATGCATATACACTATATTATTCATCACGCGTGGAGATGCAAATGCATTATATTACTCATCACAGGTAGAGATGTATATGCACTATATTATTCATCACGCGTTCAGATGCATATGCACCGTTGTACTTATCTAGCGTAGAGATGCAAATGATCTATATTGTTCATAATGTGTAGATATGCATATGCACTATATTACTCGTCACGCGTAGAGATTTATATGCGCTATTATACTGATAAAGCGTAGAGATGCATATGCACTATTTTACTTATCGTGCGTAGAGATAAATGTCCTCTACATTACTCATCACGCGTAGAGATGCATATGCACTATATTACTCATCACGTGTAGGGTGCATATGCACTATATTACTCATCACGCGTAGAGATGCATAAGCACTATATTACTCATAACGCGAAGAGATACATAATCACTAAAATACTCATCACGCGTAGATATGCATATGCACTATATTACTCATCATGCGTGAAGATGCATATGACCTATACTAATCATCACGCGTAGAGATGCATATGCACTATATTACTCGTCACGCGAAGAGATGCATATGCTCTACAGTGCTCATCACGCGAAGAGATGCATATGCTCTATATTGTTCATCACGCGTAGAAATGTATATGCACTATATTACTCGTCACGCGCAGAGATGCATATGCACTCTTATACTCATCACGCGTAGAGATGCATATACACTATATAACTCGTCACGCGTAGAGATGCATATGCTCTATATTGCTCATCACGTGAAAAGAAGCATATGCACTATATCACTCGTGACGCGTAGAGATGCATATGCACTATATTACTCATCATGCGTAGAGATGAATATGCACTATAATACTCATCACGTGTAGAGATGCATATGCACTATACTACTCGTCAGGCGTAGAGATGCATATGCTCTATATTGCTCATCACGCGTCGAGATGCATATGCACTATATTACTCGACACGCGTAAATGTGCTTATGCCTCCTATAACTCATCAAGCGGAGGGATGCATATGCTCTATATTACTCATCACGCGTAAAGATGCATATGCACTATTATACTGATCAAGCGTAGAGATGCATGTGCACTATATTACTCATCTCGCGTAGAGATGCATACGCTCTGTATTACTCATCACGCGTACAGATGCATATGCACTATATTACTCATCACGCGTAAAGATGCATATGCACTATATTACTCATCACGCGTAGAGATGCATATACACTATATTACCCATCACGCTAAGAGTTGCATATGCACAATATTACTCATCACGAGTAGAGATACATATGCACCATATTACTCATCACTAGTAGAAATACATATGAATTATATTACTCATCACGCCTGGTGATGCATATTCACTATATTTCTCATAATGCGTAGAGATGCATATGCACTATTTTACTCATCACGCGTAGAGATGCATATGCACTATATTACTCGTCACACGTAGAGATGCATATGCTCCATATTGCTCATTACGCGTAGAGATGTAAATGCACCATATTACTCATCACGCGTAGAGATGCATATGCACTATAATACTCATCGCGCATAGAGATTCATGTGCACTATACTACTCATCGCGCGTATAGATGCATATGAACTATAATATTCATCACGCGTAGAGATGCATCTGCACTATATTACTCCTCACGCGTAGAGATGCATGTACACTATATTATTCATCATACGAAGAGTTTCATATGCACAATATTACTCATTACGTGTAGAAATGCATATACACTACGTTACTCATCACGCATAAAGTTGCATATGTACATTAATACTCATCACGCGTAGAGATGCATATGCGCTATATTACTCATCACGCGTAGAGATGCATAAGCACTATATTACTCATCACGCGTAGAAATGCATATGCACTATGATACTCATAACGCGTAGAGATGCATATGCACTATATTACTCATCACGCGAAGAGATGCATATGCACTATATATCACTCATCACGCGTAGAGTTGCATAGGCACAATATTACTCGCCACGCGTAGATATGCAAATGCACTATATTACTCATCACGCGTAGAGATGCATATGCACTATATTATTTATCACGCGTAGTGATGCATATGCACTCTATTACTCATCACGCGTAGAGTTGGATATGCACTATAAAACTCATAACACGTAGAGATGCATCTGCACTATATTACTCTACACGAGATGCACGCGTAAAGACTCATATTACTTGTCACGCGTAGAGACTCATATGCACAATATTTCTCATCACTCGTTGAGATGAATATTCTCTATAATACTCATCACGCATAGAAATGTATATGCACTATCTTACTCATCACGCGTAGAGATGCATATGCACTATATTACCCATCACGCGTAGGTATGCATATGCACTATATTACTCATCACGGGTTGAGATGCATATGCAGTATATTACTCCTCACGCGTAGAGATGCATATGCACTATATTACCCATCACGCGTAGGTATGCATATGCACTATATTACTCATCACGGGTTGAGATGCATATGCTCCATATTGCTCATTACGCGTAGAGATGTAAATGCACCATATTACTCCTCACGCGTAGAGATCATATGCACTATATTACTCATCACGCGTAGAGATGCACAGCACTATAATACTCATCAAGCGTAGGTATGCATATGCACTATAATACTCATCACGCGTAGAGATGCATATGCACTATATTACTCATCACGCGTATAGATACATATGCACTATATTACTCTTCACGCTTAGAGATGCACATGCAATATAATGCTCATCATGCGTAGCGATGCATATGCACTATAATACTCATCACGCGTAGAGATACATATGCACTATATTACTCATGACGCGTACAGAGGCATATCCCCTATATTACTCATCACGCGTAGAGATACATATGCACGATATTACTCATCGCGCTTAGAGATGCATATGCACTATATTACTCATCACTAGTAGAGATGCATATGTACTATGATACTCATCATGCTTAGCGATGCATATGCATTGTATTACTCATCACGCGTAGAGATTCGAATGCACTCTGTTACTCATCACGCGTAGAGATGCATATGCATTATATTATCCACCACGTGTAAAGATCATATGCACTATATTACTAATCACGCGTAGAGATGCATATGCACTATATTACTCATCACACGAAGATGATGCATTTCACTATATTACTCATCACGCGTAGAGATGCATTTGCACTATATTACTCATCACGCGTAGAGATGCATTCGCACTTTATTACTCATCACGCGTAGAGATGCAAAGGCACTAAATTACTCATCACGCGTAAATATGCATATGTACTATATTACTCATCACGCGTAGAGATGCATATGCGCTATATTTTTCATCACGCCTAGAGATGCATTTGCGCTACATTACTCATCACGCGTAGAGATGCGTTTGCACTTTATTACTCATCACGCGTAGAGATGCCAAGACACTATTTTACTCATCACGTGTATATTTGAATACGCACTATATTACTCATCACGCGTGGAGATGCAGATGCACAATATTACTCGTCACGCGTAGATATGCACATGCACTATATTACTCATCACGCGTAGAAATGCATATACACTATGATTCTCATAACGCGTAGAGATGTATATGCACTACATTACTCATCACGCGGAGAGATGCATATGCATTATATTACTCACCACGCGTAGAGATCATATGCACTACATTACTCATCGAGCGTAGAGATGTATATGCACTATATTACTCATCACGCGTAAAGATGCATATGCACTATATTACTCATGACGCGAAGAGAAGCATATGCCCTCGATTACTCATCACGCGTAAAGATGCATATGCACTATATTTCTCATAACGCGTATTGATGCACATGCACTATAATACTCACCACGCGTAGAGATACATATGCCCTATATTACTCATAGCGCTTACAGATGCATATGCTCTATATTACTCCTCACTAGTAGAGAAGCATATGCACTATATTACTCATCACGCGTAGAGATGCACAGCACTATAACACTCATCACGCGTAGAGATGCATATGCACCCTATTACTCATCACTAGTTGAGATGCATATGCACTATATTACTCATCACGCGTAGAGACACATATGCACTATATTACTCATCGCGCGTAGAGATGCATATGCACTATATTACTCATCACGCGTAGAGATGCATATTCATTATATTTTTCATCTCGCCCAAAGATGCATATGCACTATACTACTCATCACGCGTAGAGATGCCTATGAAATATATTACTCATCACGCGTGGAGATGCATATGCACCATATTTTTCATCACGCCTTGAGATGCATATGCACTATATTACTCATCACAGGTAGAGATGTATATGCACTATATTACTCATCAAGCGTAGAGATGCACAGCACTATAATACACATCACGCGTAGAGATGCATATGCACTATATTACTCGTCACGCGTATCGATACATATGCACTATATTACTCTTCACGCTAAGAGATGCACATGCACTATAATACTCATCACGCTTAGAGATGCATATGCACTATATTACTCATCATGCGTAGGGATGCATATGCACTTTATTACTCGTCACGCGTAGAGATGCATACGCATTATATCACTTACCACGCGTAGAGATCATATGCACTACATTACTCATCGAGCGTAGTGATGCATATGCACGTTATTACACATCACGCGTAAAGATACATATGCACCCTATTACTCATCACTAGTTAAGATACATATGCACAATATTACTCTTCACGCTTAGAGATGCACATGCACTATAATACTCGTCACGCGTAGAGATGCATATGCACTATATTACACATCACGCGTAGATATGCATATGCACTATATTACTCATCACGCGTTGAGATGCATATGCACTATATTACTCCTCACGCGTAGAAATGCCTATGCACCATATTACTCATCACTAGTAGAGATGCATATGCACTATATTACTCATCAAGCGTAGAGATGCACAGCACTTTAATACACATCACGCGTAGAGATGCATATGCACTATATTACTCGTCACGCGTATCGATACATATGCACTATATTACTCTTCACGCTAAGAGATGCACATGCACTATAATACTCATCACGCGTAGAGATGCATATGCACTATATTACTCATCATGCGTAGGGATGCATATGCACTTTATTACTCGTCACGCGTAGAGATGCATATGCTCTATATTGCTCATGACGCGTAGAGATGTATATGCACTATATTACTCATCACGCGTAAAGATGCATATGCACTATATTACTCATGACGCGAAAAGAAGCATATGCCCTCGATTACTCATCACGCGTAAAGATGCATATGCACTATATTTCTCATAACGCGTATTGATGCACATGCACTATAATACTCACCACGCGTAGAGATACATATGCCCTATATTACTCATAGCGCTTAGAGATGCATATGCTCTATATTACTCCTCACTAGTAGAGAAGCATATGCACTATATTACTCATCACGCTTAGAGATGCACAGCACTATAACACTCATCACGCGTAGAGATGCATATGCACTATAATACTCATCACGCGTAGAGAAGCACAGCACTATAACACTCATCACGCGTAGAGATGCATATGCACTATAATACTCATCACGCGTAGAGATGCATTTGCACTATATTTTTCATCACGCCTAGAGATGCATATGCACTATATTACTCATCACAGGTAGAGATATAAATGTACTATATTACTCATCACGTCTTGAGATGCATATGCACTATATTACTCATCACGAGTAGATATGCATATTCACTTTATTACTCGTCACGCGTTGAGATGCATATGCACTATATTACTCCTCATGCGCAGAGATACCTATGCACCATATTACTCATCACTAGTAGAGATGCATATGCACTATATTACTCATCAAGCGTAGAGATGCACAGCACTATAATACACATCACGCGTAGAGATGCATATGCACTATATTACTCGTCACGCGTACAGATACATATGCACTATATTACTCTTCACGCTTAGAGATGCACATGCACTATAATACTCATCACGCGTAGAGATGCATATGCACTATATTACTCATCATGCGTAGAGATGCATATGCACTATATTACTCGTCACGCGTAGAGATGCATATGCTCTATATTGCTCATGACGCGTAGAGATGTATATGAACTATATTACTCATCACGCGTATAGATGCATATGCACTATATTACTCATGACGCGAAGAGAAGCATTTGCCCTCGATTACTCATCACGCGTGAAGATGCATATGCACTATTCTACTCATAGCGCTTAGAGATGCATATGCTCTATATTACTCATCACTAGTAGAGATGCATATGCACTATATTACTCATCACGCGTAGAGATGCATTTGCACTATATTTTTCATCACGCCTAAAGATGCATATGCACTATATTACTCATCACAGGTAGAGATATATATGTACTATATTGCTCGTCACGTCTAGAGATGCATATGCACTATATTACTCATCACGAGTAGATATGCATATTCACTATGTTACTCATCACGCGTTGAGATGCATATGCACTATATTACTCCTCACGCGTAGAGTTACCTATGCACCATATTTCTCATCACTAGTTGAGATGCATATGCACTATATTACTCATCAAGCGTATAGATGCACAGAACTATAATACTCATCACGCGTAGTGATGCATATGCACTATATTACTCATCACTAGTAGAGATGCATATGCACTATGATACTCATCATGCTTAGCGATGCATATGCACTATATTACTCATCACGCGTAGAGATGCATATGTATTATATAACTCATCACGCGTAGGGATGCATATGAACTATATTACTCATCACGCGTAGAAAAACATAGGCTCTATTTTACTCATCATGCGTAGAGATTCATATGCACGATATTACTCATCACGCGTAGAAATGCATATACACTATAATTCTCATAACGCGTAAAGATGCATATGCACTACATTACTCATCACGCGTAGAGATGCATATGCACCATATTTTTCATCACGCCTAGAAATGCATATGCACTATATTACTAATCACGCATAGAGATGCACAGCACTATAATACTCATCACGCGTAGAGATGCATATGCACTATATTACTCATGACGCGATCAGAGGCATATGCCCAATATTACTCATCAGGCGTAGAGATGCGAATGCACTATGTTACTCATCACGCGTAGAGATGCATATGCATTATATTATTTACCACGCGTAAAGATCATATGCACTGTATTACTAATCACGCGTAGAGATGCATATGCACTATATTACTCATCACTCGTAGAGATGCATATGCACTATTATACAGATTAAGGGTAGAGATGCATTTGCACTATATTACTCATCAAGCGTAGAGATGCATTAGCAAAATATTACTCATCACGCGTAGAGATGCATTTGCACTTTATTAATCATCACGCGTAGAGATGCAAAGGCACTATTTTACTCATCACGCGTAAATATGCAAATGCACTATATGACTCATCACACGTAGAGATGCATATGCACTATTATACTGATCAAGCGTAGAGATGCATATGCACTATATTACTCATCACGCTTAGAGATGCATATGCACTATATTTCTTATCACGCGTAGAGATGCGTATGCACTATAATACTCATCACGCGTAGTGATGCATATGCCCTATATTAAACATCGCGCGCGGAGATGCACATGCACTTTGTTACTCATCACGCGTGGAGATGCATATGCACAATATTACTTATCACGCATAGAGATGCATATGCCTTATTATACTGATCACGCATAGAGAAGGATATGTACTATATTACTCATCACGCATGGAGATGCATAGGCACTATGACACTCATCACGCAAAGAGATGCATATACACTATATTACTCATCACGCGTGGAGATGCATAGGCACAATATTACTCGCCACGCGTAGATATGTAAATGCATTATATAACTCATCACGCGTAGAGATGCATATGCACTATATTACTTATCACGCGTAGTGATGCATATGCACTCTATTACTCGTCACGCGTAGAGTTGAATATGCACTATAAAACTCATAACGCGTCGAGATGCATATGCACTATATTACTCCCCACGAGATGCACGCGTAGTGACTCATATTACTAGTCACGCGTAGAGACTCATATGCACTATATACCTCATCACTCGTTGAGATAGATATTCACTATAATGCTCATCACGCATAGATATGTATATGCACTATCTTACTCATCACGCGTTGAAATGCATATGCACTATATTACTCCTCACGCGTAGAGATACCTATGCACCATATTACTCATCACTAGTAGAGATGCATATGCACTATATTACTCTTCACGCTTAGAGATGCACAGCACTATAATACTCATCACGCGTAGAGATGCATATGCACTTTATTACTCATCACGCGTATAGATACATATGCACTATATTACTCTTCACGCTTAGAGATGCATATGCACTATAATACTCATCACGCGTAGAGATGCATATGCTCTATATTGCTCATGACGCGCAGAGATGTATATGCGCAATATTAATCATCACGCGTAAAGATGCATATGCAATATATTACTCATGAGGCGAAAAAAAGCATTTGCCCTCGATTACTCATCACGCGTAGAGATTCGAATGCACTCTGTTACTCATCACGCGTAGAGATGCATATACATTATATTATCCACCACGTGTATAGATCATATGCACTATATTACTAATCACGCGTAGAGATGCATCTGCACTACATTACTCATCACACTTAGAGATGCATTTGCACTATATTACTCATCACGCGCAGAGATGCATTTGCACTATATTACTCATCACGCGTAGAGATGCATTCGCACTTTATTACTCATCACGCGTAGAGATGCAAAGGCACTATTTTACTCATCACGCGTAAAGATGAATATGCACTACATTACTCATGAGGCGTAAAAAAGCATTTGCCCTCGATTACTCATCACGCGTAGAGAAGCATATGCACTATACTTCTCATCACGCGTAGAGATGCTATGCACTTCAATACTCACCACGCGTATAGATCCCATGCACTATATAACTCATCGAGCGTAGAGATGCATATGCACTATATTACTCATCACGCGTAGATTTGCACAGCACTATAATACTCATCACTCATAGAGATGCAAATGCACTATATTACTCATCACGCGTAGAGATGCATATGCGCTATATTTTTCATCACGCCTAGAGATGCATTTGCACTATATTACTCATCTCGCGTAGAGATGCATTTGCACTCTATTACTCATCACGCTAGAGATGCATATGCACTATATTACTCATAACGCGTAGAGATGCATATGCACTATTTGTGCATATGCACAAAGATGCATCTGCACTATATTACTCGTCACACGTAGCGATGCTTACGATCTATATTGCTCATTACGCGTAGAGATGTATATGCAGTATATTACTCATCACGCGTTGAGAGGCATAGGCACTATATTACTCATCGCGCGTAGAGATTCATGTGCACTATACTACTCATCGCGCGTATAGATGCATATGCACTATAATATTCATCACGCGTAGAGATGCATCTGCACTATATTACCCCTCACGAGTAGAGATGCATATACACTATATTATTCATCACACGAAGAGTTGCAAATGTACATTAATACTCATTACGCGTAGAGATGCATATGCGCTATATTACTCACCACGCGTAGAGATGCATATGCACTATATTGCTATTCACGCGTAGAGATGCATGTGATCTACATTGCTCAACACGCGTAGATATACATATGCAGTATAATACTCATCACGCGTAGAGATGCATATGCGCTATATTACTCATCACGCGAAGAGATGCATATGCACTATGTATAACTCATCACGCGTAGAGTTGCATAGGCACAATATTACTCGCCACGCGTAGGTATGCAAATGCACTATATTACTCATCAGGCGTAGAGATGCATATGCACTATATTACTTATCACGCGTAGTGATGCATATGGACTCTATTACTCGTCACGCGTAGAGTTGGATATGCATTATGAAACTCATAACGCGTACAAATGCATATGCACAATATTCCTTATCACTCGTAAAGATGCATATGCACAATATTGATCATCACGCGTAGTGATGAATATAAACTACATTACTCGTCACGCGTTGAGAAGAATAATCTCTATATTGCTCATCACGCGTAGAGATGCATTTGCACTATATTACATGTCATGCGTAAAGATGCATATGCACTATATTACTCATCACGCGTAGAGATGCATATGTTCTGTATAACCCATCACGCGTAGAGATGCATATGCACTATGAAACGAATCAAGCGTTGAGATGCATATGCACTATATTACTCATCTTGCAAAGAAATGCACACGCTCTATATTACTGATCACGCGTAGAGATGCATATGCACTATATTTTATATCACGCGTAGAGATGCTTCTGCACTATATTAATGCGTAGCGATGCATATGCACTATTACTGAATACGCGGAGAGATGCATATGCACTATACTACTCATGACGCGTAGAGAGGCATATGCCCTATATTACTCATCACGCGTAGAGATACATATGCACTATGTTACTCAACGCGCTTAGAGATGCATATGCACTATATTACTCATCACTAGAAGAAATGCATATGTACTATGATACTCATCATGCGTAGCGATGCATATGCACTATATTACTCATCACGCATAGAGATGCGAATGCACTATGTTACTCATCACGGGTAGAGATGCATATGCATTGTATTATTCACCACGCGTAAAGATCATATGCACTATATTACCAATCACACGTAGAGATGCATGTGCACTATAGTACTCATCACGCGTAGAGATGCATTTGCACTAGATTACTCATCAGGCGTAGAGATGCATTTGCACTATGTTACCCATCACGCGTAGAGATGCATTGCACTTTATTAATCATCACGCGTAGATATGCAAAGGCACTATTTTACTCATCACGCGTAAATATGCATATGCACTATATTACTCATCACGCGTAGAGATGCATATGCACTATATTTTTCATCACGTCATGAGATGCATATGCACTATATTACTCATCACAGGTAGAGATGTATTTGCACTATATTACTCATCACGAGTGCAGATAAATATGTTCTATATTACTCATCACGCGTAGGGATTCATATGCACTATAATACTCATCACGCGTAGAGATACATAGGCTCTATAATACTCATCACGCGTAGAGATGCATATGCAACATATTTTTCAGCACGCCTAGAGATGCATATGCACTATCTCAACACTAGTAGAGATGCATATACACTATATTTCTCATCACGCGTAGAGATGCATTTGCACTATATTACTCATGACGCGTAGAGAAGCATATGCCCTCGATTACTCATCACGCGTATCGACGCATATGCACTATATTACTCACCACGCGTAGATATGCATATACACTATAATACTCACCACGCGTAGAGATCGTATGCACTTTATTACTCATCGAGCGTAGAGATTCATATGCACTACATTACTCATCATGCATAAAGATACATATGCACTATATGACTCATCACGCGTAGAGATGCATATGCACAATATTACTAATCACGCGTAGAGATGCATTTGCACTATGTTACTCAATACGCGTAGAGATGCATATGCACTACATTACTCTGCACGCGTAGAGGTGCATATGCACTTTATTACTCATCACGAGTAGAGATGCAATTGCACTATATTACTTATCACGCGTAGAGATGCATTTGCACCATATTAATCATCACGCTAGAGATGCACATGCACTATGTTACTCATCACGCGTAGTGATCCATATGCACTACATTACTCATCACGCGTAGAGGTGCATATGAACTTTATTACTAATCACGAGTATAGATGCATTTGCACTATATTACTCCTCACGCGTAGAGATGCATATGCACTTTATCACTCATCACGCGTAGAGATGCATATGCACTATATTACTCATCACGCGTAGAGATGCATTTGCACTATATTACTCATCACGCGTAGAGATGAATTTCCACTATATTACTCATCACGCGTAGAGGTGCATTTGCACTTTATTACTCATCACGCGTAGAGATGCGTAGGCATTATTTTACTCATCACGAGTATAGATGCATATGCACTATATTACTCATCACGCGTAGAGAAATATATATGTTTACTACATTACTTATCACGCGTAGAGATGCATATGCACTATGTTACTCATCACGTGTAGAGATGCATATGCACCATATTACTCATCACGCGTAGAAGATGCATTTGCACTTTATTACTCATCACACGTAGAGATGCAAAGGAACAATTTTACTCATCACGCGTATAGATGCATATGCACTATATTACTCATCACGCGTAGAGATATATATGTGTACTACATTACTAGTCACGCGTAGAGATGCATATGCACTATATTACTCATCATGCGTAGAGATAAATATGCACTATGATACTCATCACGCGTAGATATGCATATGCACTATATTACTCCTCACGCGTAGAGATTCAAATGCACTATATTACTCATCACGCGTAGAGATGCGAATGCATTATGATACTCACCACGCGTAGATATGCATATGCACTATGTTACTCATCACGCGTAGAGATGCATATGCACATTGATACTCATCACGCGTAGAGATGCATATGCTCTATATTACTCAACACGCACAGAGATGCATATGCACTATATTACTAATCACGCGTAGAGACGCATATGCACTATATTACTCATCATGCGTAGAGATAAATATGCACTATGATACTCATCACGCGTAGATATGCATATGCACTATATTACTCCTCACGCGTAGAGATTCAAATGCACTATATTACTCATCACGCGTAGAGATGCGAATGCATTATGATTCTCACCACGCGTAGATATGCATATGCACTATGTTACTCATCACGCCTAGAGATGCATATGCACATTGATACTCATCACGCGTAGAGATGCATATGCTCTATATTACTCAACACGCACAGAGATGCATATGCACTATATTACTAATCACGCGTAGAGATGCATATGCACTATATTACTCATCACACGTTGAGATGCATTTGCACTATATTACTCGTCACGCGTAGAAATGCATTTGCACTATATAACTCATCACGCGTAGAGATGCATTTGCACTTTATTGCTCATCACGCGCAGAGATGCAAAGGCACTATTTTACTCATGATGCGTAGAGATGCATATGCACTATATTACTCGTCACGCGTAAAGATGCATATGCTCTATATTGCTCATGACGCGTGAGATGTATATGCACTATATTACTCATCACGCGTACAGATGCATATGCACTATAATACTCACCACGCGTATAAATACATATGCACCATATTACTCATCGCGCTTAGGGATGCATATGCTCTATATTATTCATCACTTGTAGAGATGCATATGCACTATATTACTCATCACGCGTAGAGATGCACAGCACTATAACACTCATCACGCGTAGAGATGCATATGCACTATATTACTCATCACGCGTAGAGATGCATTTGCACTATATTTTTCATCACGCCTAGAGATGCTAATGCACTATATTACTCATCACAAGTAGATATATATATGTACTATATTACTCATCACGTGTAGAGATGCATATGCACTATATTACTCATCATGCGTAGATATGCATATTCACTATATCACTCATCACGCGTTGAGATGCATATGCACTGTATTACTCCTCACGCGTAGAGATGCATATGCACTTTATCACTCATCACGCGTAGAGATGCATATGCACTATATTACTCATCACGCGTAAAGATGCATTTGCACTATATTACTCATCACGCGTAGAGTTGAATTTCCACTATATTACTCATCACGCGTAGAGGTGCATTTGCACTTTACTACTCATCACGCGTAGAGATGCATAGGCATTATTTTACTCATCACGCGTATAGATGCATATGCACTATATTACTCATCACGCTTAGAGATATATATGTGTACTACATTACTTATCACGCGTAGAGATGCATATGCACTATGTTACTCATCACGTGTAGAGATGCATATGCACTATATTACTCATCACGCGTAAAGATGCATTTGCACTTTATCACTCATCACGCGTAGAGATGCAAAGGCACTATTTTACTCAACACGCGTATAGATGCATATGCACTATATTACTCATCACGCGTAGAGATATATATGTGTACTACATTACTAATCACGCGTAGAGATGCATTTGCACTATATTACTCATCATGCGTAGAGATGAATATGCACTATGATACTCATCACGCGTAGATATGCATGTGCACTATATAACTCATCACGCGTAGAGATTCATATGCACTATATTACTCATCACGCGTAGAGATGCGAATGCATTATGATACTCACCACGCGAAGAGATGAATATGCACTATGTTACTCATCACGCGTAGAGATGCATATGCACATTGATACTCATCACGCGTAGAGATGCATATGCACTATATTACTCAACACGCGCAGAGATGCATATGCACTATATTACTAATCACTCGTAGAGGTGCATATGCACTATATTACTCATCACACGTTGAGATGCATCTGCACAATATTACGCATCACGCGTAGAAATGCATTTGCACTATATTACTCATCACGCGTAGAGATGCATTTGCACTTTATTGCTCATCACGCGTAGAGATGCAAAGGCACTATTTTACTAATCACGCGTAAATATGCATATGCACTATATTACTCATCGCTCGTAGAGATGCATATGCGCTATATTTTTCATCACGCCTAGAGATGCATTTGCACTATATTACTGATCACGCGTAGAGATGCATTTGCACTTTATTACTCATCACTAGTAAAGATGCATATACACTATGATTCTCATAACGCGTAGAGATGCATATGCACTACATTACTCATCACGCGTAGAGTTGGATATGCACCATATTTTTCATCACGCCTAGAGATGCATCTGCACTATATTACTCATCACAGGTAGAGACGTATATGCACTATATCACTCATCACACGTACAGATGCATATGCACTATATTACTTATCACGCGTAGAGATGTATATGCACTCTATTACTCATCACGAGTAGAGATACCTATGCACCATATTACTCATCACTAATAAAGATACATATGCATTATATTACTCATCACGCGTAGAGATGCACAGCACTATAATACTTTTCACGCGTAGAGATGCATATGAACTATATTACTCCTCACGCGTATAGATACATATGCACTATATTACTCTTCACGCTTAGAGATGCATGTGCACTATATTACTCATCACTAGTAGAGATGCATATGTACTCTGATACTCATCATGCACAGCGATGCATATGCACTATATTACTCATCACGCGTAAAGATGCATATGCACTATATTACTCATGACACGTAGAGAGGCATATGCCCTATATTAATCATCACGCGAAGAGATGCATATGCACTATATCACTCATCACGCGTAAAAATGCATATGCACTATATTACTCATCACGCGTAGAGATACATATGCACTATATTACTCTACGCGTTTAGAGATGCATATGCACTATATAACTCATCACTAGTAGAGATGCATATGTACTATGATACTCATCATGCGTAGCGATGCATATGCACTATATTACTCATCACGCGTAGAGATGCGAATGCACTATGTTACTCATCACGCGTAGAGATGCATATGCATTATATTATTCAACACGCGTAACGATCATATGCACTATATTACTAATCACGCGTAGAGATGCATATGCACAATATTACTCATCACGCGTAGAGATGCATATGCACAATATTACTCATTACGCGTAGGGATGCATATGCACTATGTTACTAATCACGCGTAGAGATGCATATGCACTATATTACCCGTCACGCGTAAAGATGCATATGCTCTATATTGCTCATCATGCGTAGAGATGTATACGCACTATATGACTCATAACTCGTAGAGATGCATATGCACTATTATACTGATCAAGCGTAGAGATGCATATGCACTGTATTACTCATCTTGCGTAGAGATGCATACGCTCTATATTACTCATCACGCGTAGAGATGCATATGCACTATACACTATATTACTCATCACGCTTAGAGATGCATATGCACTATATTTCTTATCACGCGTAGAGATGCATATGCACTATAATACTCATCACGCGTAGAGATGCATATGTCCAATATTACTCATCACGCGTGGAGATGCATATGCGCTATATTACACATCACGCGTGGAGATGCATATGCACTATATTGCTTATGACGCGTAGAGATGCATATGCCCTATACTACTCATCCAGCGTAGTTATGCAAATGTACTATATTACTCATCACGCATGGAGATGCATATGCACTATGATACTCATCGCGCGTAGAGATGCATATACACTATATTACTCAACACGCGTGGAGATGCATGTGCACTATTTTACTCATCACAGGTAGAGATGTATATGCACTATATTTTTCATCACGCGTTCAGATGCATATGCACCGTTGTACTCATCTAGCGTAGAGATGCCAATGATCTATATTGTTCATAACGCGTAGAGATGCATATGCACTATATTACTCGTCACGCGTAGAGATGCATATGCGCCATTATACTGATCAAGCGTAGAGATGCATATGCACTATTTTACATATCGTGCGTAGAGATGCTTGTGGTCTACATTACTCATCACGCGTAAAGATGCATATGCACTAGATTACTCATCACGCGTACAGATGCATATGCACTATATTACTCCTCGCGCTAGCGATGCCTATGCACTATATTACTCATCACGCGTAGAGATGCATATGCACTATATTACTCATCAAGCATAGACACAGATGCACTATATTACTCAGCACGCGTAGAGATGCATACACACTATATTACTCGTCACGCGTAAAGATGCATATGCTCTATATTGCTCATCACGCGTAGAGATGTATATGCACTATATTACTCGTCACGCGTAGCGATGCATATGCACTATATTACTCATCACGCGTAGAGATGCATATGCACTAAATTACTCATGACGCGTAGAGATGCATATGCCCTTTATTACTCATCACGCGTAGTTATGCAAATGTACTATATTACCCATCACGCTTAGAGATGCATATGCACTATTATACTGATCAAGCGTAAAGAGCATATGCATTATACAACTCACCATGCGTTGAGATCATATGCACTATATTACTCATCACGCGTGGAGATGCATATGCACGATATTACTCATCACAGGTAGAGATGTATATGTACTATATTATTCATCACGCGTTCAGATGCATATGCACCGTTGTACTCATCTAGCGTAGAGATGCAAATAATCTATATTGTTCATAACGCGTAGAGATGCATATGCACTATATTACTCGTCACGCGTAGAGATGCATATGCGCCATTATACTGATCAAGCGTAGAGATGCATATGCACTATTTTACATATCGTGCGTAGAGATGCTTGTGGTCTCCGTTACTCATCACGCGTAAAGATCATATGCACTATATTACTCATCACGCGTAGAGATGCATATGCACTATATTACTCATCATGCGTAGAGATGAATATGCACTATATTACTCATCACGCGTAGAGATGCATATGCACTACATTACTCATCACGCGTAGAAATGCATATGCACTATATTACTCATCACGCGTAGAGATGCATATGCACTATAATACTCATCACGCGTAATAGATGCATATGACCAATATTACTCATCAAGCGTAGATATGCATATGCACTATATTACTCCTCAAGCGTATAGATACATATACACTATATTACTCATCACGCGTAGAGACGCATATGCACTATACTACTCATCAAGCTTAGAGATGCAGATGCACTATATTACTCATCATGCGTAAAGATGTATATGCACTATATTACTCATCAAGCGTAGAAATGCATATGCACTCTATTACGCATCGCGCGTAGCGGTGCAGAAGCACTATAATAATCATCACGCTTAGATATGCATATGCACTGTATTTCTCATCACGCGTAGAGATGAATATGCACTGCATTACTTATCACGCGTAGAGATGGATATGCACTATGTTACTCATCACGCGTAGAGATGCATTTGCTCTATACTATTCGTCACGTGTAGTGATGCATATGCTCTAGATTGCTCATCACGCGTAGAGATGCATATGCACTATATTACTCGTCACGCGTAGAGATGACTATGCCTATATTACTCATCAAGCGTAGGGATGCATATGCACTATATTACTCATCACGCATAGAGATGCATATGCACTATGATACTCATCACGCGTAGAGATGCATGGACACTATATTACTCATCACGCGTGGAGATGCATATGCACTATATTACTCATCACAGGTAGAGATGTATATGCACTATATTACTCATCACGCGTTCAGATGCATATGCACTATAGTACTCATCTAGCGTAGAGATGCATATGATCTATATTGTTCATAACGCGTAGAGATGCATATGCGCTATTTTACTTATCATGCGTAGAGATGCATGTGCTCTACATTACTCAACACGCCTAGCGATGAAAATGCACTATATTACTCATCACGCGTAGAGATGCATATGCACTATAATACTCATCGCGCGTAGAGGTGCATATACACTATATTACTCGTCACGCGTAGAGATGCATATGCACTATAATACTCATCACGCGTAAAAATGCATATGCACTATATTACTCATCATGCGTAGAGAGGAATATGCAGAGTATTACTCATCACGCGTAGAGATGCATATGCAATATATTACTTCTCAAGCGTAGAGATACAAATGCACCATATTACTCATCACGCGTAGAGATGCATATACACTATACTACTCATCAAGCGTAGAGATGCATATGCACTATATTACTCATCATGCGTAAAGATGTATATGCACTATATTACTCATCAAGCGTAGAGATGCATATACACCACATTACTCATCACGCATAAAGTTTCATATGCACATTAATACTCATCACGCGTTGAGAAGCATATGCACTATATTACTCACCACACATAGAGATGCGTTTGCTCTAAATTGCTCATCACGTGAAACGAAGCATATGCACTATATTACTCATCATGCGTAGAGATGCATGTGCACTATATTACTCCTCACACGTAGAGATGCATCTGCACTAAATTTCTCATCACGCGTAGAGATGCATATGCACTATATTACTCATCATGCATAGAGATGAATATGCACTATATTACTCATCACGCGTAGAGATGCATATGCACTATACCACTCGTCACGCGTAGTGATGCATATGCTCTATATTGCTCATCACGCGTAGAGATGTATATGCACTATATGACTCATCACGCGTAGAGATGCATATGCACTATTATACTGATCAAGTGTAAAGATACATATGCACTATATTACTCTTCTTGCGTAGAGATGCATACGCTCTATATAACTAATCAAGCGTAGAGATGCATTTGCACTATACACTATATTACTCATCACGCGTAGAGATGCATATACACTATATTACTCGTCACGCGTAGAGATACATATGCACTATATTACTCATCACGCTTAGAAATGCATATGCACTATATTACTCAACACGCGTAGAGCTACATATGCACTATATTACTCATCACGCTTAGAGATGCATATGCACTATATTACTCATCACAGGTGGAGATGTTTATGCACTATATCACTCATCACGCGTACAGATGCATACGACCTATTGTACTCATCACGCGCAGAGATGCATATGCTCTATATTGTTCATCATGCGTAGAGATGTATGTGCACTCTATTACTCGTCACACGTAGAGATGCATCTGCACTATATTTCTCATCACGCGTAGAGATGCATATGCACTATATTACTCATCATGCGTAGAGATGAATATGCACTATATTACTCATCACGCGTAGAGATGCATATGCACTACATTACTTATCACGCATGGAGATGCATATGCACTATATTACTCATCACGCGTAGAGATTCATATGCACTATGTTACTCATCACGCGTACAGATGCATATACTCAATATTTCTCATCACGCGTAGAGATGCATATGCACTATTCTACTCGTCACGCGAGGAGACGCATGTGCACTATATTACTCATAATACGTTGAGATGCATATGCACTATATTACTCATCACGCGTGAAGATACATATGCACTATATTACTCACAATGCGTAGGGATGCATATGCACTAAATTACTCATCACGCGTAGAGATGCATATGCACTATACTACTCATCACGCGTAGAGATGCATATGCACTTTAATACTCATCACGCGTAGAGAAACATAAGCACAATATTACTCATCACGCGTAGAGACGCATATGCACTATATTACTCATAACGCGTAGAGATCCATATGCACTATATTACACCTCACGGGTAGAGATGCATATGCACTATATTATTCATCACGCGTAGAGATGCATATGCACTATTTTACTCGTCATGCGTAGATATGCATTTGCACTATATTACTCACCACACGTAGAAATGCATATGCACTATACTACTCATCACGCGTAGAGATACATATGCACTATATTACTCATCACGCGTAGAGAAGCATACGCACTATATTACTCATCACGCATAGAGATGCATGTGCACTATATTACACCTCACGGGTAGAGATGCATATGCACTATATTATTCATCACGCGTAGAGATGCATATGCACTATTTTACTCGTCATGCGTAGACATGCATTTGCACTATATTACTCACCACACGTAGAAATGCATTTGCACTATATTACTCATAACGCGTTGAGATTCATTTGCACTATATTAATCATCACTCGTAGAGATGCATATGCACACACGCACTCTTGATACAAATGAATGGACTAAGAACAATGGATCCAAATCGTTGGGAAACGTTGCTCACTCAACATCACGCGCAATTTCTTCATGTATAGAGTTGTCGAAGAATGGAACAAACTTCCAGCGGTGGCTGTAAAAAGCAATACAATGGAAGCGTTTAAGTCGCGGCTCGATAAGTTCTACTTAAATCTCCGATAAATAGCTAGGCCGTTCCATTTCTTGTTGTTATAAATTGAACAGAAATGGCACACGAAACTCTCCTCTTGCTATCAAAAGGCAACCTAGTTTTGGCCAATAGGCCTTTTGTTGTCTTCCTACACTTGCAAACACTTGTAAACACTATATTACTCATCACGCGTAGAGATGCATATGCACTATATAACTCTTCACGCGTAGAGATGCATATGCACTATATTACTCATCACGCGTAGAGATGCATTTGTACTATAGTACTCATCACACGTAGAAATGCATATGCACGATACTACTCATCACGCGTAGAAATGCATATGCACTATATTACTCATCACGCGTATTTAAGCATATGCATTGTAAAAATCATCACGCTTAGAGATGCATATGCACTACACTACTCATCACGCGCAGAGATGCAAATACACTATATTACTCCTCGCGCGTAGAGATGCATATGCACTATTTTACTCATAATGCGTAGGGATGTATATGCACTATAATACTCATCACGCGTAGAGATGCGTATGCACTATATTACTCATCACGCGTAGAGATGCATATGCACTATAATACTCATCACGCGTAGAGATACATATGCACTATATTACTCCTCGCGCGTAGAGATGCACATGCACTATATTACTCATAATGCGTAGGGATGTATATGCACTATAATACTCATCACGCGTAGAGATGCATATGCACTATATTACTCATAAAGCGTAGGGATGCATATGCACTAAATTACTCATCACGCGTAGAGATGCATATGCACTATACTACTCATCACGCGTAGAGATGCATATGCACTTTATTACTCATCACGCGTAGAGATGCATATGCACTAAATTACTCATCACGCATAGAGATGCATATGCACTATATTACTCATCACGCGTAGAGATGCATAGCAACTATAATACTCATCACGCGTAGAGACGGATATGCACTATATTACTCATGCATAGAGATGCATATGCACTATATTACTCATCACGCGTATAGATGCAGATGCACTGTATTAATCATCGCGCGTAGAGATGCATATGCACTATATTACTCATTATGCGTAGGGATGTATATGCACTGTAATACTCATCACGCGTAGAGATGCATTTATACTATATTACTCATCACACGTAGAAATGCATATGCACTATACTACTCATCACGCATAGAGATGCATATGCACTAAATTACTCATCACGCGTAGAGATGTATATGCATTATAGTACTGGTCACGCGTAGAGATGCATATGCACTATATTACTCCTCGCACGTAGAGATGCATAGGCACTATACTACTCATCACGCGTAGAGATGCATATGCACTATACTAATCATCACGCGTAAAGATGCATATGCACTATACTACTCATCACGCGCAGAGATGCATTTACACTACATTAATCATCACGCGTATAGATGCATTTGCACTATATTACTCATCACGCGTAGAAATGAATATGCACTATACTGCTCATCACGCGTAGAGATGCATATGCACTATACTAATCATCACGCGTAAAGATGCATATGCACTATACTACTCATCACGCGCAGTATGCATTTACACTATATTAATCATCACGCGTATAGATGCATTTGCACTATATTACTCATCACACGTAGAAATGCATATGGGCTATACTACTCATCACGCGTAGAGATGCATATGATCTATATTACTCATCACGCGTATCGATGCATATGCACTATTTTACTCAACACGCGTATATATGCATATGCACTGTTTTAATCATCACGCGTAGAGATCATATGCACTATATTAATCATCACGCGTGGAGATGAATATGCACTATAGTACTCGTCACGCGTAGAGATGCATATGCACTATATTACTCATCACGCGTAGAGATGCATACGCACTATTTTACTCATCACGCGTAGAGATGCATGTACACTATATTACTATTCGCGCGTAGAGTCATATGCACTATACCACTCATCACGCGTAGAGATGCATATGCATTATACTACTCATCACGCGTAGGGATGCATATGCACTATATTACTCATCACGCGTAGAGATGCATATGCACTATACTACACATCACGCGTAGAGATGCATATGCACTATATTACTCATGATGCTTAGGGATGTATCTGCACTATAATACTCATCACGCGTAAAGATGCATATGCACTATATTGCTCATCACGCGTATAGATGCATATGCACTGTTTTAATCATCACGCGTTGAGATGCATATGCACTATATTAACCATCACGCGTAGAGATGTATATGCACTAAGGTACTCGTCACGCGTATAGATGCATATGCACTATATTACTCATCACGCGTAAAGATGCATATGCACTACATTACTTATCACGCATAGAGATGCATATGCACAATATTACTCCTCACGCGTAGAGAAACATATGCACAATATTACTCATCACGCTTTGAGATGCATATTCACTATATTACTCATCACGAGTAGAGATGCATATGCACTATACTACTCATCACGCGTAGAGATGCAAATGCACAATACTACTCATAATACATAGAGATGCATATGCACTATATTACTCATCACGCCTAGAGATGCATATGCACTTTATTACTCATCACGCGTAGAGAAACATATGCACAATATTACTCATCACGCGTAGAGACGCATATGCACTATATAACGCTTCACGCGTAAAGATGCATACGCACCATATTACTCATCACGCGTAGAGATGCATTCGTACAATATTACTCATCACACGTAGAAATGCATATGCACTAAACTACTCATCTCGCGTAGAAATGCATATGCACTATATTAGTCATCACGCGTAGAGATGCATATGCACTGTATTACTCATCACGAGTATATATGCATATGCACTGTATAAATCATCACGCTTAGAGATGCATATGCACTACACTACTCATCACGCGCAGAGATGCATGTACACTTTATTACTCCTCGCGCGTAGAGATGCATATGCACTATATTACTCATAATGCGTAGGGATGTATATGCACTATAATACTCATCACGCGTAGAGATGCATATGCACTATATTACTCATCACGCGTAGAGATGCATATGCACTATAATACTCATCACGCGTAGAGATACATATGCACTATATTACTCCTCGCGCGTAGAGATGCGTATGCACTATATTACTCATAATGCGTAGGGATGTATATGCACTATAATACTCATCACGCGTAGAGATGCATATGCACTATATTACTCATAATGCGTAGGGATGCATATGCACTAAATTACTCATCACGCGTAGAGATGCATATGCACTATACAACTCATCACGCGTAGAGATGCATATGCACTTTATTACTCATCACGCGTAGAGAAACATAAGCGCAATATTACTCATCACGCGTAGATACGCATATGCACTGTATAACTCATCACGCGTAGAGATGCATACGCACTATATTACTCATCAAGCGTAGAGATGCATTTGCACTACATTACTCACCACACGTAGAAATGCATATGCACTATAATACACATCACGCGTAGAGATGCATATGCACTATATTACTCATCACGCGTAGAGATGCATATGCACTATACTACTCATCATGCGTAGAGATGCATATGCAATATATTACTCATAATACGTAGAGATGCATATGCACTATATTACTCATCACGCGTAGAGATGCATATGCACTATATTACTCATCACGCGTAGAGATGCATTTGCACTACATTACTCACCACACGTAGAAATGCATATGCACTATAATACACATCACGCGTAGAGATGCATATGCACTATATTACTCATCACGCGTAGAGATGCATATGCACTATACTACTCATCATGCGTAGAGATGCATATGCAATATATTACTCATAATACGTAGAGATGCATATGCACTATATTACTCATCACGCGTAGAGATGCATATGCACTATATTACTCATCACGCGTAGAGATGCAT